>VDFB02215766.1:66200-218756 GCA_007258455.2 Sequoia sempervirens
GGTGAACCCTGCTGATACGAGACGAAGCTCACGGCATGACTGGAGATATTCTGCATCCAACGGCTGTATCCACGACAGCTAAAAGCTGTGTTAAGGGCCTCAAAAAGAAAAGCGCCCCTGGCTCAAGGTTACACTTTTGTCATTTTGACGAAAATCAAACGTCGTCAAAACACCCTACTTTGACAGCTGATATCTGGAGCTGGGATGACCCGATTCAGGCGTTATCTGTTTTAACGGACAGTCAGGAGGGCTCTTAAGAGAAGTCATTGGAGGTGTCGAGGCAAGAAAACTGCTTCTAAGACCTCAAAAACTCCGCAGGTATTTTAAATAAAATTACCCTGCACTTAGCCATTTCTAGACGCTGACATCTTCATTTTGCAAGATGACACCAAAGACCTCGCACGCACGAGCGACTGCCAAATGCTGAAGGCTGACGGCTATGCTCGTTTGAAAGATAAATTGATTACGCTCAATAGTCGTGAAGACTTCGAACGCGAACGGGCTCATCTGACCAGCCTAAAGGCTAGGCGCCTTAAGACTATGAAAATGCACTGAAAACCATTTGTTGGTTCCGCCCGTAAAATTACGTGCTTAGTAGAATCTCCGCCACGATCACCAGGAACGTCGGATCGACAAGCTGAATGATGCATCGCGGAGCTAGGCAAGAATACTACTGATGTCGTGAAGACTTTATCTACAAATATTGCCATCTGGAGGGTCCTTTAAGCCAGCGCCCCTGGCTTGTACTTGCACTGGGCATAAACGGAGAAGCTCAAAAACGTGAAAACTCCATTTTAAGCTGATCTTTGGACGACTGTCGCCTGAACTCTGAGAATCGGATGACTTTGCTTGATATCTCGTCGGATAAGCAGACTAATTGGCAACCAATTGACTGCATTCGGTATTGAAACTGACGAGTTTTACCCCTGCCTTGAAATGGGCGCCCTCAAGCTAGAGGCGCGCTTTTGCCTGAAAATAGCAAAATTTCCATCTCCTAAAATTTAGGGATTTTACCTTCTGTCGTGAATAACTGGAGCTGTGAGTCTCGGAATGCCTCGCTGGATAGCTCGACGGATAGCCAGGCTGATTCTGAAGAGATTGACTGGATGCTTGAGCACTTCAGACAAGATCTTGACCTCCAAAAAACTGGGCGCCCCTGAGCTATACTTGCACTTTGAGGCTTTTCCTCTGAAAAATCTCCATGATTTGATCACTGAAAACTCTGTCTCGATCATTGAAATGACCGTTTGCAATATGAAATGCCGTCGTGAAATACTCCTCCATCGTGAAAATCTTCATTTTGAGTCTCTGCTTCAGGTTTGACCAATATAACTGACTTTGACTGACAAACTATTGACAAAAACTCCATGCTTGACATTGCCCAAAACGGTATTTCACAACATTTTAGCAAGGTTTAGACTTTAAAATGCAAAATGCCTTAATGAAGCAAAAGAATTTGGTTTGGGTACAACACTATGCCACTGTTACATTGCACAGGTAAACTAGATTTTGTATTGTAGAGCTATATTAAGCTACCACTCTCAAGACCAATGTAACAATGATACAAAAAAAAATTTGAGACTGCAAAAAGACATTAAAATGGCTAGTGTACAAAACAAATTCTTATGATTTCTAAAGAATGCTGATAACTCTACTCAGTTGGCTTCTTTTTTCAAAATCATAGAAATTGAACTCTGGCATCAATAGACTCTGTATATCAAGCTACCACAATTCAAGTTTCAATGATGAATATTTATCATGCATGTTTTAAATGACATTCAAGTTTATGGTGGTTTTGTTGTTTATATGATGTTATGCGATATTCTAATCCTAATTCATGCTTCTAGGCTGCATATATATATATATTTTTACATGTTTTTTGTACTAACGAACCCAACCCCCAAACCCGAACCCGAACCTGAACCCGAACCAGTACCGGGACCGGCTACTTAGATTATTGCTGATAGATGTTGCTTTTGGATTTGATTGTGTTAGAGATTTTTTTGCATCAATGTTTCGGATTTGCTAGGTGTGCACTTGACAATGGAATCACAGATTGTTGAAAACTAGCTTGATCCTTTCCTATATTGCATGTATTAAGGTGTTTACTCACTTTGAAACTTGTAATTTATAATATCCATTCTTAGTTGTGCACCTACACATGCAACTCCATTTGTCAACAGTTAACAGCTTGTGCATATACGTAGTCTTCATGCTATTTTGAAAAGGTTAAACTCCAAGTAATGTGTTTCCAGGTGCATGCCTCGCAATGCAAGCATAGATTTTTCTAAACTTGTTTGATTTCCCTATACAGGTGTGTGCCTCTATATTTGTTTGCAGACTAATTTCTTATCCTTTGTGCTTTCCATTAACAGATGCACATAGATGTTTCATGCCTTTGCAATATGGAAAACTCATCCCCATTCACAAGTGGGCATCTCTATATGCAGCTGAATGAATGAAATTTTTAGAAGTAATGAGAGCCTTTATGTGGTGCGGACCTCTATATGCAATTAGAGCCTCTAACCACAAAACTTGTCCTCTCCATCTAATGTGCACCTTACAATGATGATGAGGTGTTGATCTTTGATTGTCATATCTCTGTATTATAACGTGCATTTCTATATGCAGCTGACAGTTTATTAATTAGTAGACCTATAAACCCTCTATCTTGAAACTGACACACCAACATATATGATATGCAAATGTCTACTATGCCTTAGTAACTTCCAAATTTCTCTTTCATTTGTTTCCTTCTATTCCTCAACATGAGGTGCTTTTGAAAACATCAATAACTGATTCTGCAAAGATATATTCAAGAGAAGACAAAACCATATAGACAAGCAAGACAAAACATCTGGTACATGATTTATGTTTGTCATAAAGACAAGGGTTTAGCTTAAAAACTGGACACAATATGAAAATTTTGAATGGATACAACACACTCAATGTATGAATATTTTTGTTGTCTATCCACTACTTGTTAATAATGATCTCTAATAAATGACATTCTTGGATGTGTTTGTCATGTATTTGAATGATTTTTGTTTAAGTACAACTGTATCTCTCTGATATTTCCTTGATATGACATTTAAATTTCCATGTCTAAGCTAGTAACAATATAGAAATGATCTAACATCACCAGAGTAGCTGGATACACCCCTGGCTGTCCCTAGGTGCACGTATCCCTGTATCCGTTTTGGATACGGATACGATACTTCATGGATACACGTTGGATACCATACCCACATGTGCCCAAAAAAAGTCTGATTTTTCAGCTGTCCTGGATACTTTGTGATTTGATTTTCAAAAAATTTGATGTGAATCCTCCTAAACTTAATCTTAAAAAATTTCAATCATGCAATATTTTTTTTGTATAAACAAAACCTACACCAAATGAGGAAGACAAATGAAACATTTTTCTATTTCAGTGAGCCATTTTTTTTGGGTTTTCTTGCAATGCAACACTACTATTTTTTTTGGTGTCATAATGTTTATAGATTAAAAAAAGTTAATTGCTTTAAATTTTATATTTATATTTAATATTCATATTATATTGTTTAAATGTTAGATATATTTTTTTGAATTAAAATCATTCTTTACATATAAATAAAGTTTATTCATATATATTTAATTGTTTATTCTGTACTAAATTTTTAATATTATTTTAATTTGTATTTACTTATTTGCTTTTAAAGTAATGAAATTCTCCTCTAGTAACTTAGAAAATTGCGTTAAATACATGTGTGTGTTTTATGAATGTCGTATCTAGCTGTATCCATATTGGAGGTCTTAAAAAATGGCTGTATCCATATTTGTATCTGTATCTGTGTCCATGCAACTTTGAACATCACAGAATGGATATTCACCCAAGTTTAAGATTCAGTTAACTTTTTATATATAAGTCTAAATAGATATTGTCACTTGATATGTTGACAAGAAGATTCAATCTATGCAGGGGAATAAATGACATTTTGGAACTCTACATCAAAAGAAAAAAATCTTCTGAATGGGAGCAAATCACTATTCCATCGAGGTAGTTCCTTCAACAGTAGACAATCCTCTATGTTATCTGTAAAATTCCATATGTATCAAAATTTGCTTTGTGATCTAAAATTCTGATATGCTACACTGCTACACTTTAAGATTTCTTAAAATTAAATCTTACCTTATTGATTAATCTAATATGATTTTAGTGATAAATTTTTTTAAAGAAATTTAAAGAAAACATATGAGATGGAGCTCATTTTTGTTGTGTGGATTTGAAATATTTTGTTCTTAATTGTATACTGTTATTAATTAAGAAAACAATTGATTTCAGGAATCAGCGTAGTCTGAAAGTTAGGGTACTTATGGAGGATAGTTTTTGAGTTTGAAAGGAAATACCATATGTTTCTTTATCTGTAAAATGCGATATGAATCAAGATTTGCTTTGTGATCTTAAAATTATAATAGATGAAATTGCTATGCTTTAAGGTTTCTTCAAATTAAACTTTACTTTATGGATTATGCTTCTAAATAATATGGTTTTAGTAATAAATACTATTTTATTTTATGGATTTGAACTATTTTGTGTTTAATGGTATATTGGTAGTAATTAGAAAATAAATTGATTTTAGGACTTAAAGTAGTTTGAAAGTTAGGGTACTTACTTATATTCCATGGAGTCTTGGGACTATTGGGGGACATGGAGCCTAGATTTGTGGATGGTGGGGGGGCGATTGTGGGATAGTGGCAGGTAGGGATTTGTGTAACGTGCCAAACCTTCGGTAAAGTAAAAAAAATATCCTATATTTTCATCATAAGAGTAAATAAACGTGTTAACATGACATTACAATAAAAATTTTCCTTTTCTTTATTGATAATACATGAACAAGTTGCCATATCCATTTACAATAAAGATTCCATTTCATTATAATAGCTTCACAAGTACATGAAACAAGAATACATACCTGTTGATGTGATTTTTGTGACCGTGCCAATCAGCAGAACAAAGTAATCCGAAGGCTACTCCATTCTCTCTTGATCAAAGTATTCTGTGCGCTAAGATTGCAAGAAAGATCGCACGTTCAACTTCAAGAAAATATTTTTGAGCCTAGTAGTGGGACTCTGGATAGTCTGTTGTCCATTTCTATTTTGCATCATACCTTGCTGTTTGTACTCTGGAGAGTCCTTAGGTATACTTGGATTATTGCTGGCATTAGGATTCGGTGGAGTTGCGAAATTATTTGGAGGAATCGATGATGTCAGAGGCTCCTTCTAGTGATAACTCCTCTGGTACACTTTGGGTGCTCCTCCAGATGTCTGAAAAGCTTGCACCTCTCTTCTTCCTTCTACCAAAACGCTGTTGTTGAGAGGTGGAAAAATATAGTTGTCCTGACCGAGAGGTTCCTCTAAATAACTATCTTGAACTCCTGAAAATACTTGAGCCTCTGAATACACTTGAGCTTCTTCAGCTTGATTATCTGGCATCCCCACGAGACCATTTGCTGATGCTAGCAGAAATTTGTGATTAATTGATGGCGGCATGTAGCTCTGGTACTCAGGCGAGACATTAACATCTTCTAGAATTAACGCCTGGTCATATCTTTGCACTGGGACTATCTCGTATCCAGTAGTAGGAGGATTCTCATTACCCTCTATACCCTTTACTTCTCTTTTGAAAATATCAGCAGCTACTTGAAATTCATGACATTGAAGCTCTGAATGCTGATTTGTATTATGTAGTCGACACCATCTTGACATGGCAGCTTCTACCAAATAAACTTTGTCGGCAGGACGGTTCTCTGGAGGTGGCGGGTTATCTAGCGGTGATGGAACTCCTCCATTGATGGGTCCCGTATTCCAGGACCTTTTCTGAAATCTTTGATTATTATTTCGATACCCATGACTGTTGTCGTGGCCATGTCCTTGATGGGCATCCTGATGATGCAGAGGA
Source organism: Sequoia sempervirens (assembly GCA_007258455.2). Lineage (NCBI taxonomy): Eukaryota > Viridiplantae > Streptophyta > Pinopsida > Cupressales > Cupressaceae > Sequoia > Sequoia sempervirens. Next base: position 72,139 of record VDFB02215766.1, read on the forward strand.
TTATTTTGATATCCTCGATTAGTACCTTGATGCGTCTGATAATTCTTTAGCATGGATTGCATCTGATTATTCTGATTTCTGAGGTAGGTCACCTCAGTTGATAGCCTCTTCATTTGTTCTACTAATTCTTTCATTTCGTCTTTCTCCTCTTGTGTCCTCGCTGGTGGCACTGTGTTCTGGAGATAGACAGGCTTTGTCGCTGGAGTCTGGGATAAAGGTATCCTCGGATGGAGAACTAGCCGATTAGATGGTGCCTGTGTCTGGCTGGCCGGTTGAGGAACTGGGTTCAATGGTGGAATTTGCTGGTTCCATGTTGAACCGAGCGTCTGCATCTGATTATTTGTCGTGGCCAAGCCAGTGTAAAGTGCGGACCCAGTTATATTCTGCCCTAAACCTTGACTCACTTCAATGGCCTTAGTATAAGCTTGATTCATATTAGCCGGAGTGGGGTGAGATTTCACAAACATTGCAGTCAAGGGATCCAAGGCTGAGTAGTAGTTTTCCCTAGCATCAACAACAACATAGGGAGTACGCAACCTTGTGAGAGCCTTCTGAAATCTATTGTTGAACACATGGATGGGCTCTTTGTCTTGCCTTCTTACTTCTGTGAATTGACGAAAAAGTTCTACGGGAGTAATGGGAATACCAAACTTTCCGATGAAGGCATCCTTCATCTATTCCCATGTCCTTATTGATCCAATTGGCAAGTGAATGAACCAGTGGTGAGCCTCCTCTCCCAAAGAGTATGGAAAGAGTTTGCAAGCCACGTCAGCATATGCAATTTGCCTATTGTGTAGGTGATCTTCAAACATCTTGATGTGGTCCTCGGCAGTACGGTTGACATCATTCACTTGGAACTTCGTGCAAAAATGCTCTGGATTCTTTGGCATGTCATGGTAATCAGCAAACTCAAGTGGGGACGGATTAGTAACCAACCAAGTAGCACCATTTGGAGCTGGTTGACCTCTTGGTTGAGCCAGTGCTTGAATTGGTTGTTGCCTTTGATAAACAATAACTTGTGTTGCTTGTTGTTGAGGTGTAGTAACCTGAATTGGTTGTTGTTGCTGAACAAACACCGGTGTAGTAACTTGGATTGTTCTTGGTTGAGCAAATCTTGAAACAATTGGTGGAGTTCTGAACAAACTTGAAATTTCTTCTCCACTTGTTTCTCCTTCACTTGACTGAACCTCTTCGTTTGATGGAATTCCTTCACTTGACTTAGCTTCTTTGCTTGACTGAACTTTCTTCTTCCTTGCTCGAGTATGTAGTTCTAACTCCACAAACTTCTTGGATGAACTTGACGTGGACCTTAAAATTCTTTTCAACTTATCAGGCGAGAATGAACTGATGCGATCCAGGATGTAGCTGCTTATCGGCGAGGTGCGGGAACGGGAGCAAGTGGTTGTCTTTGATTTAGCAAATCTCTTTCAATTGCAACTTGAATCTCAAGAACCTTCTCTTCTTCTTCTTGCAACACAAAGCAAGTTCGCATATATTCAGCGTAGCTCTTCTTTGTTCTCCACGCGAGATTGTTCAAACCTGAGAGGATGTCTTCTTGATCGTCGTTGAATCCCAAATTCGGCTGCAACACTGGAAATATACCTTTATGCGGTAGCACCATCTTGATTCATGATATTTCTTCTCCAATAAATTTCTTTTGATGAAAATCCCTTCTTTACTTGAATGTGGTTAATAACTGCAAGGAAACCTTGGAGATGCCCTCCTTCTAGCGCCATTTCCTGTTGATGTGATTTTTGTGACTGCACCAATCAGCAGAACAAAGTAATCCGAAGGCTACTCCATTCTCTCTTGACCAAAGTATTCTGTGCGCTAAGATTGCAAGAAAGATCGCACGTTCAACTCCAAGGTTCCGAAATGCTTTGGAATACCCTCAGTTGGTTCATTGTGATATGCTATTTTTACGAGGGGACTTACAATTGTTCTTAAGGTTTTGTAGCTAACAACAGATAGATGATTTGAAGGGGATTTTATGCGAATGATTTGGCGTTTGAGGTATGGATTTTCTAAAACTAACCAGAAATGTGTGGAATGTAAATGAGTATAGGGATAAGAAGGTCCTAAATTCTACTCTAAGATGGGACGTGGGATCAATCTCAACAGACTTCAACCAAACTCTGCTCCACCTCACGTTGGACAACTTACACAAAGTTGGTGCAATCTTCAAGGGGATAGCGAGAAATTTTCAAACTACAATCCAACACCGAGATACCATCAAGACGACGCATACCAAGATATGAATTGCAACTGAAGTTAGGCTTATAAAATTCTCTAGTTGACCACACAAGGCGAACTTGCCGTCAGCAAGCTGCTAGTGGTATGGAATAAAATGAAGTTGCCTTGATCAACACCACAAACCCACAACTAATATCTACTTGCATGAAATGAAAATTACACTACCTTAAGCTATTTTACGCTACTTGGAGTAGAAGGGATGACGAAACCTCGCTAGCTATTCATAACAAAGACAAATTTCACCATCAATGAAAAGATCTTCTATTATGAAAGTTTTACACAACAATCTCTTACAAAAGCTTTCAAAGGAAAACTTTCCTTCTTCTCCACACTATGCTAAGCTATCAAACTATCTCTCTGCTCTAACAAAATGTCTACTCTCTGATATCTCCTCTAATCTAATGAGGAACAAATGAGGGGGACTCCCCCTTTTATAGATAGCCCAGTCCAATGGACGGCTTAGATTACAATCAAAAGAATGGCTAAGATTGAGCCACCTCAGCCCTAACCCTAAAAACTGTCAGAATGGGGAGTGGTACAATAAATGAATCAAAGATTCGCACTCACTCCCAAAATAGTAAAGGCAATTAATGCCCATAATCAATCTTCTAGAAGGTCATCATCCAAAAGTGCATTCCCGTTCTCCTTCTCCCTAGCTGCAAACTCAATGAACCTGGCAACCACAACCTCGACCTCCTGAACTGAAATAGGTGGAACACAATCAAGCTGAAACTCAAGCATCGTGACTGACTGTCCATGCCTCATGCAAGATTTTCTCCAAGCAGCTAAGGCATCCCGCGTACTCTAAATCAAGTTGGAGAAAGTGGAAATATTCTCAAAGTCATCTTGCACAAAGGTCTTCACCTCGGAAAAGAAAGGTTCCAACCTACCCCTCAAATTATCAGTAGTCACCTAACCGGAATTCAGCCGTCTAGCAAAGATTGCCTCCAAGGTATTCAGGACTCCATCAACAATATTCATCATAGCTTTCTTGACTCTGGCTGAATCCGCCTGTGCTGCATCAAAGAACCCACGTCCTGCGACTACCGAAGAGTACCATCCAGCGAAGTTATACCTATCACCCTCCTGATTGACTCCTCCATCAATCAACATCTGCAAAGGAGTATGCATCAATGCCTCCAAACGCTGAATAACTTTGCTCTGATAAACAGAAGCATCACCCAAGGCCTGATCAACTGCCTCCATACTTGCCATAATGCTGGAAGCTTGCTGGTAAGCACGAGCAAGATCTTCCATGAACTTCTCTGTCTCGGCACGAACACCTGTAACCCACTTGTCTGCCTCTTGTGCCACCTTCCTCAAATCCTCCAAGCCACTAACTAATTCTCTGGACAACTCAGCTGGAAGCACAAATGCTGGATTCTCCTGCCCACAAGGACAAGACAAGTGCTGCATATATCCTATCAATGTTTTATGTTTTTGCTTCAATTTCTTATATATTCCTTCAGTTCTGAACAATCTATCCTTAAGTGCCTGATAGGAATTATCACATTCCTCAACAATCTGTGCACCTGTGGGGCATCCTAACTCCATAGTTGTGATCACATAATTTTCTGGCACTGCTTCATCTCGATCACAATCAACTCGTGGCACTGCCATATGAAGGGTGCGAGAGCCATCATCATCAGTTTAAATCTTTGAAAATTTCCGTGCTCTCTTCTTTTGTGGAGGTTCGCTGATCCTATTCAAAAACTCTTCCATCTCTACTGCCGGATCAACCTCCTCACTGGGGCTCCTTCTCATTCTGTCTCTAAGCCAATCAGGTACAACCTGCTGAATAACAAATGACTGCTGTTCTTGTGCTTCTACTTCATGTCTTGTTCAACTTCAATATCATTTTGGCGAGGCTCATTGGCCTCTAGTGGTTGAGTATCTCCTGAAACTGCATCATCCTTGTAATGTCCCCATTTTGGCCATACGCTCTTCTTTGACTGATAACCTATTTCTGGAAATCCGTAGGTTGATCAAAAGTGAAATTAGGGTTTCCTTGCTTGGAGGTTTGTGGCATTTCTAGGTATTTACTATTTTTAGTAAATACTAATTTTGGATGGTTCGGTTTCCTTTCATTAAGTCTTGCTTCCTTTCGCTTTTGTTGGTAAACTTACTATTTTGGTATTTTTAGTAAGTCTAATTTTGGCGATGGCATCATCAGCAGTTCAACTCAAGTCATCTTGTTATCCATCAGTCTCGGTTTGGCTTTGGGTTTGGTTTTCTCCTTGGTGAGTTTTAGACTTAGTCAATTTTCATGTCTTGAAGTTGTACCCCATGTCTAGGCTTGATGACTTCAAGTTGTTTTAAAGAAGGGGACATAAAGGGGTCAAGTGAGCATTTAATTATTTAATAAATGCTTTATTGTTGCAATATGAAATGGATGCCTAAAGGGGAAGTTGAATGATATTTTATTATTTCAAAAAGTTAAAAGGCAAAAAGGTGGCGTCCTTTTTGGAAGTTGAAGTGATTCAACTTCTTGGAATTTGAAGAGTTCTTGTTGCTTCATTTGCCAACAAAAGCTTATATATTGCTGCTGTTTGAAGAGCTGATTATCCAATGTTTATGCTAATGTTATGCTGTCAAAATGACAACTTGTTTAATACTTCGAGGGATGCTTACCTCCTAGTTCCAATCCAATTTCGTGTTTGAAAGACAACACCTAGTTGGTCTTATTGCTGCTTCTCAATCAGACTAGCAGATTGTGCTTCAAAGTTGGTGAATTTTGGTGAGAATTTCAGTTTTAATGTTGCTGATGTATACACAGCTGAAGGTGTTTTTCATTTACAGCTTTTGATGTGAATTTATTTTGGTTATGGGTATTTGATCCTTGCAATTCTATGCTAATGGCGATCATATTTGGAGAATTTCAGAATTTAATTCCAAGTATTTGATTTTTAGCAAGAGAAATCGCCCCTCTTGAGGGCCGTACCATCTTGAGAGTGCTTTGGGATTCGTGCAAAATAATATCATGAGTTTTGATGCAGTTTTGTGGTTTGAGTTTGGGCGCCTATCCTCCAAAGAGACTTTGCATTTCGTTTCATTCAATTCAGAGGTATATTGAAGGAGTTGTGATCATTTTTATGAGTTTGCTGTTTGCTGATAGACATTTCCAGATTGCAGATTTTTATATCAGACTTGTTAGTTTTTGATATAATGCTGGTTTGAGCTTCAATTCTTCATCTTATATCATTGTAAATGTTAGAGGAAGTGATACTCTAACTGTTTAATGTTCTTGGAAGATTATCTATTCTATTTGCAGCTGTTCTTATTCTTTGTAAAGCTAGTTAGTAGTACTAACAGCTCTTCCTTTACTTGCTGCAATTTTATATCTGTTTTACACTCCCACAATTGAGTGGTTGAGTTTTAGAATAAACTTATATCTTGTTTGTAATTTCCCCCCACGTTATAAGTGGTTGTGTGGACAGTATTCCCCCCACGTTAATAAGTGGAAGAGTGGATTTAAAGGCTGGCTTGCTGCCTAATAATTGTTGTAAACTCACCCACTGAATAAGTGGAGTATTCCCACCACTCTGTGGATGCCCGCCGCAGCGGATGAATTGTTTTAATTGTAATCTTTTCCCCCCACTGTTTGGTGGTAGTGAGGAAATGCTTTTCATGGCTGGTTATCCGCCTATCAGTTTCTAGTTTTCAAATTCAACACTCCGTCATATGTTAGCACCTCGCCCTCAGTGGGATCTTGAGTGCACATTCTTGACGTTGAGTAGTTTTCATTTCAAGTTCAGATTTCTATTTGGAGCTAATGCTAACCGAGTTGATTAAGTGCTGGTTATGTGTGTTAATTCATCGAAAAAAAATTGGTTAGCATATTTCAATCCTCCAAAGCCGTCTCTAACTCACGTTGAAAATGAGTGTCAGTAGCAGTCTCATCATCATCCTGTTGATCATCTCTAGTAGGCGCATTAACACTCTGGCCAACTGACTCTCTCCGTGGTGGCTGATTTTCTTCATGTAATTCCTGCTCTTGATTCAATGCATTTCTCTAATCAGCAAATAAGGAAACCTCTTGTATGCTTGGAGAACGTGTCTCCAGTGGCCTAGGCGATTCAATCACAACTCTCAGAGGTTCCGGTTGAACAGGCTCCTGTCAAATTGGCTCCTTCCTCCGAGATTCTGGACCTCGAGTAATCTGTTTCTTCCTGCTGGTAGTGGGTGTCCTGTGATCTCCCATCAAGTTGTAGGTCAAAGAAATTGGCCTACTCTTCCAGTCTGTTCACGTGCCTATCAACCCATGCTCTGGTGAAAGTCATGACTGGAATGCAAAGTGTGTCCAAATCTGCTATCTCAGGCTCTGACCAATCTGGAAGTGGAAGTGGCGTGTCTCGCACTGCCTCATAATCTGGATGGAGAACGTTCATGTCCTCATCCACCTGCTCTGGTACTAGAATGACTTCACACTCCCTAATCATTTTTATTGGTAGCCTAAAGAATATTCTCTTTCTGACTTCAGCCTCATCTGATGCACCAACCCAATAATCCTCAATGTTTGCCTTATGTGTGAACTCTTCTGACAGTATCCATCTGATATTGCTATGTGGATCATAATGCTGTCTGTTGGTGTGATAGGAAAAATGAAAGAATTGAAGCTCACTTTCAGCTTCTCTAGCTGCCTGAAGTGAAGGACACACTTCGTCTAAATTACCCATGACAATTGGGAAGTCAACACCTCCCTTCTTCTTCCTCTTCTGAATCTTATCGTAGGCAACCAGTTGCCTAGATATCTCTAACATTAAAATTCTGGTGGTTGGGTACTTAGGCAGCCTATATGGATATGAAGAAACCTTGCAGCCTGATGTAGGAAAACTTCGGAAACTGTATAAACCAGCACCCATACCTTTCAATTAACTCTTGAGCTTCCCTCGAGATCCTATGATGAGTTCGCTCCTGAAGTGATCTCGTGATGTGAATGGTAAAGGCATCGTTGACACGTTTGAAATGTGTAGTGCTCGTCAGGTGCAACTGCGGACAAGCCTCATAGATTTTGAATTGATGAGAACCATAACCAACAGGCTGCTTATATGAAATCCCTCCATACTTTGTCAGACGAGCCAACATGTAAATAATGTTGGAGCCCATGTAGAATGTCTTCGTTCTTCTCAAAATCAGGAGCTGCTCGTCCAAATTATCATTGATCATCACAGCCCAATTGATGTGGTCTTTTCCTTCTAGCACGAGGTTGATGTAATAAAACATCCAAGGCTCAAAAATGAATGCTTGAGGGCAGCCTCCAACTCTACTCAGCATCATAATCAGGTCACAATACTCCTGCTTCAAATCATCTGATATAATCTGTCTTGGCAACTTTGTACGAGAGGGCTTGGGTTTGCTTATCCAGCGAGTGTTGATCACCTCTGTACATCTCTCGAATGTAGAAGCATACATTCGTTCAGCACATTCTCTCGATTTGTAAATCATCTTCTCATGAGGTAGAATTCCAAAAGCTTCGCCAATAGCTGCAGGAGTGAGGTTGGCGTATACTTGACCATCTGGTGAGACAATTGATCTGTGCTCAGGCTCATAGCAATTAGCACACTCCATCATTAGCTCCGAGCACTGAATAGCTGGCGGGAAACCAGCAGCTTCAAATAATCCACTTCGAACAATGTTGTGCGAAGTGATCGAAGGACGGTGACTGCCAACTCCCATTATCCGACTCTTGAAAGTCTCCAAGTTGAAAGAGCCCAAATTTGTATCAGCCAGCTTGCCCTACTTCGAAGTAAACCTTGACTCCGGCAGGAAAGGCTTGCTCAGCTTCTTGATAACAACCTGTCTAGATGCGCCATTGCTATCCTTGCCAGTTGCTCTTACTTCAGCCATCCTGCAAAATAATAAACAGCCATCAGCAAATTAACTTAGAAAATAAATAAAATATCATGGAGGGGCTGCCAGTCGACTTTAAAAACTTTGAGAAGTTGCAACATCATATTCATCTGCAAACCTCAACTTCTCCTTCACAATTTCGAACTTTCAACACTTAGAAAGTTTATGCAAACAAACTTCAGCAACTTCAACTCTTGGGAAATTTCCAAGGTGGTTGCAGCAACGTCAATACTTCAAGAAATCGGCCAACTTCAATCCACAACTAGCCAACACTTGGACTTTTAAATCTCAGCCCTCAGCAACTCACTTGAACTATAAGTCACACTTCTGTAGTTTCAACAATGTTCTCGTTCAAATCGAATTTCTTCAACAACTTTCAGCTTGCACTGCGACTTCAAGTGACTTAGCAATTTCGTACCTTAGCAACTTCAACTTAGATTTTTAAATTTCAGCTTCAGCCAATTACTTCAAGTCGTACCTTTTCAACAACATTTAGCCTCAACAATCCTCTTCAAACTCATAGCAAAAATCGAACCTCTTCAGCTGTGAAAAGGATGAATGAACTTTCAGCTCTTATAGCAAAATCGAATTCCAGAAAGAGGCCAAGTTTAGTAAACTCATTAAATTTCCACTACTACTCTTCAAGAATTCAAATTTTCCTCCTTTGCCAATTTCAACACTTGTCTCCTGACGCCTGGAATCTTTACCTTCTAGAACTTCAACTTTGACTGGAGTATTTAGCATTTTAATTCATTTTTGAAAATATTTATTTTAAATTCACCCTTTGATAATTTTCATTCACTAGTTGGAGCTTTGCCATTTAAATTTTTAATTTTATTCACCTTTGACGCTCTAGGAGATTCATCCTGTGAAGAATTCAATCAAAATTACCTAGGCAATCCATTTTGATTTCATCACCTAAAGAATTTTATTTTTGAAAACACATTTTACCCATTTTGCCTTAGAAAAATTGAAATTTCTCTAGGAAAATTCATTATTTTGAGTGCCAATCAAATTCTTCATCCTGAAGGCCTTGGCGAAGTGTAGAGGACCTTAAAATCAACTCCTTGTCGAAGATCTTCAATACCTAGAAGAAAATTTTCTTCAAAACGCATCAAATTCATGTGTATACAACGAACGGGTTCATTTAATTTTTCTTGAATTTTTAACCTTAGAAAAATAATTCTTTATGAAATTTAACAAATTTATTCTTGTTCTTCATTCCTGTGAGTATCTTGTTGCTCTGACTTGAAATTTTTTAATCAACCCTGCAATGCCAGCATCCTCTGACTTCATCCATTAACAATTTATTCGATTCTCAGGAAATTTCATCACTTCATCAAACTTAGTCGTGATTTTCCTAAGGAAGAAAATTTTGTGCCTTAGAAAAAATTTAAAATTACTTAGCACAATTTGCACTTTTGCCTTAGAAAATTTTTATTCAACTTCAATCACTCCGCCTGCGAGGAAATTTTATCAACTCACTTAGGAAATTTTCTCCATTGCCTTGGGCGCATTTTACATTTCATGAGGGATATATTTCTCTTTAAAATCCAACGCCTAGCATTTAGCACCTTGAGGAGGACATCTTATTTCCACGCCTAGCAATACTCACTCTTTAAATTACCTTCACCTTGGCGCATTTCATGTGTCATGGAGGATATTAGCCACGCCTTAGTAATTTTTTTCCCCACCAACTTCACTTTGCTCAACATTAACGCCTTGGTAATTTTATTTCACCACCACACTTACTCTTTACTTGGCGCATATCTCATAGGCAAGAGGATGGGCACATATTGCATGTGTGAAGAAGGATAAAATTTCAACGCCCAACATGTGACCTTTGAGCTCCCTTGTTTTGTCCTTACATGCCCTCATTTGGGCGCATTTGAGCATAGGAGGAGGATAAAGTTTCCAAGGCCCCTTTGACCTTTGACTTTCTTCCTTAGCTTGAGCGCATTTCCTATGGGGTGGAGGATGAAACATATACTTAGAATATATTTTGCATTTCATTACCTTGAGGGCGCATTTCAAAGGGGGTGGAGGATAAGCATTTGAAATTTTTCAAATTATCTTGCTTGTGAGGGCGCATTTGGGCTAGGCAGGAGGATAAAGCTTTCATACTTAGAAAATTCTTTCACACTTCTTCATCCCTTGAGGGCGCATATCACACAGGCAGGGGAATGAACTTTTAACACTTAGAATTTTCTTAGCCATCACCTTGAGGGCGCATATGGAGGCATAGCAGGACGAGTTTTCAATGCCTTAGAAATTTCTTCAACCATCTTGCTTGTGAGGGCGCATTTTACCCCTGGAGGTGGATGAAACACTCAGAATATTTCATGCTTGGCTTGCTCTCCAGCTGAAGTGGGTGCATTTTCAAGGTGGTGAAGGATGAATTTCTACACTTAGCCATTTTTCCCTCCTTCTGCCAACTTTTCTGTGTCCTGCTATTTATAGTAAGTCCTCTGATTTCCACACTTCTGAAGCTCAGATTAATTGGAAATTTTGAACACAGGATCTTGATGACCTATTTAGCCTGTTCATACTGCTATCCTGAGCTGGCCTGCTATTTTTAGCCCATTTCTGAAGATGATTTACTATTTATAGTAACTGCATGTTTCTGAGACTTCCCCAACTCCGTTTGATTTGAAATTCGAATGACGTGCTCCTCATCAGGTGCCCTGCCCGTTGGCATTGGCGCCTGCTGTTGGTTTACTATTTTTAGCCAGTTTCTGGAATGCCTTACTATAAATAGTAAGTGTTCCGTTTGCCTTCAAATTTTATTGGTGTATAGCTCGAAAGATGCTGATCGTAGTGGGATACATCAGTTTTCGAAAATTCTGACTTTTTACCCCTCTTTTTGGGTCCCAAAGCTGGAAACCCTAATTCATCTTGCATGTATATCAAACGACCTCCGTTTGACCTCGTTTCTGTTGCACTTCGCTCTGTTTCTGATTTTGATGCGCTGGGCAGTGGCTGCCAGAGTGCATCTGCTAAAAATAGTAAGTTGCTGAAGAAGTGATTATCCTGCTTTGCATGTCACATCATCGCGAAGCTCTCGAAAAACCCACAAGGAATCACTCGACATGCAAAGAAAACCCTGACATGCAAACCCTAAAAATAGCCTCGGCTGAACTCTGAAAGTCGTTATCTCACTTTGCATGTTATACCATCGCGAAGGTCTCAGAAAACCCAAAAGGAATCCCCAGACATGCACTGAAAAACTCTGCATATAAACCCTGAAATTTGCTATGGAAGTTGAACTGCTAAAAATAGACAGTTGTTCGTTTTGGCTGAAAATTTGCAGACGAGCAACCTGACATGTTCTGAATGCAGTTACGATTGAAACTCCAGAAATGCTGAGAAAACACCTTGAATTGCACACTTACTAAAAATAGTAAGTTGCCAGAATCTGATGAAACTTCAGTGGAAACTTGCTGGAAGCAGACTAACAACAATGTTAATCTCGGATTTCAATTTATTCACCTCGTTTGACCTCAGATTGGCTGGAAAGTTCAAAACCCTAATTTTACAAACTTGGTCAAAATTTCATTTTTAAGCTCACAAACGGGCATACCCCAGGAAAGACAGACAGTAGAAAGAGAGAGAGAGAGAGAGAGAGAGAGAGAGAGAAAACCAAAGCCAAAAGACCAAAATGGAGCAAAAATTAGGGGGTCCCCATCTTGAATGGGGCGATGTGTGAAAAGGTCACAACAATACCTTAACTAACATAGCTCCAATGAGCTTTGGAACAAATAGTAGTAAGACGGTCCAGGATCTTCCCTTTCAAATCTTGGTTCTTCAGTAGCCTTCAGTGGAGGAGAAACATTACTTGGCGCTTTTCAGCCAACCATAGACTTATAATACAGTCTTGTTGTGACTTTTTCACACATCGCCCCATTCAAAATGGGGACCCCGTAATTTTTGCTCCATTTTGGTCTTTTGGCTTTGGTTTTTTTTCTCTCTCTCTCTTTCTGTCTCTTTTTGCTGTCTGCTTTCCGAGGATGTGCCTGCCATTGAGCTTGAACGTGAAATTTTGGCTAAGTTTGAGAATTAGGGTTTTGAGTCTTCCGGCCAGTTCGAAGTCAAATGGAGTGAATAAGTTGAAATCTGACAACTTACTATTTCTAGTAATACAGTCAGCAAGTTTCCAGTAGGTTCCCAGCTATATTTCATCGAATTCTGACAACTTACTAGTTTTAGTAAGTGTTCAATTCAGGGCGTTCTCTCAGCACTACTGAAGTTCTCTCAGTCATACTGCATCTAGAACATGCCAAGCTATTTGTCTACAAATTGAGCTGAAACGAACAACTTTCTATTTCTAGCAAGTTCACCTTCAGGAGCAGATTTTAGGGTTTATATGCGAAGTTTTTCAATGCATGTCTAGAGATTATTTTTGGGTTTTCTGAAACCTACGCAGTAATATAACATGCAAAATGAGATGATGACTTTCAGTATTCAGCCTTCAGAGGCTATTTTTAGGGTTTGCATGTTGAAATTTTCTTCTCATGTCTAAACATTCCTTGTGGGTTTTGCAAGGGCTTCATAGTGGTATAACATGCAAACCAGGATCAAGACTTTTTCAGGAGATACGCAGTGATGTGACATGCAAGGCGAGATGATCACTTTTTAGAAACTTACTATTTTTAGCAAGTCCATTTCGGCAGCTACCCAACACTTCAGAATCATGAACACAGGGACATGCAGCAGGAACAGGGTCAAATGGAGACCATTTGAGCAACATGCAAGTCAAATTAAGGTTTCCAGCTTTAGGACCCAAAGTGAGGGGTCAAACGACAATATTTTCAAAAACCAAGGTATCCCATCACGATCAGTATCTTCCAAGGAACCCGTTGGTAAAATTTGAAGGCGATCTGAACACTTACTATTTATAGTAAGTCACTTTTGAAATAGGGCTATAAATAGTAGGTCAGCACGAGGCACCAATGTGAGCAGGTCAAGCAAGTGATGAGGACCCCACGGCGCAAATTTCAGATCAAACGGAGTTGCAGAGATTCAAAAATCTAGCACTTACTATTTTTAGTAGGCCTGGCAAAGGAATTAGGGTTTCCTAAAATGTAGGGCGAAGCATGACAGTCACACAAAAGCAGTATCCAGTCACGATCAACGTCCTTCAGACAATCAACACACAAAGTTTGAGCTCATTCTGAGCAATTACTATTTTTAGTAAGTTGCTAAAAATAGCAGGTACAGGCAAGCATCAGACACCAACAACTCAATCACGTCATGAGGGTCAAGGAAAAGTTAAAATCAAGCTTTTTGGAGCTAGAAATCAGCTTGAAATGCAAAAATTGAGGAACTTTCTAAAAATGGCACGTTAGGGCAAGCTGAGGGCACCATGAACAATTTGCCCTAAGTCAAGCAAAAAGCTGGAAAATTTTCTAAGTTACACAAATTGGAGGCTCAGGACCCCAAATGCACCCTTGGAGTTGAAGATTGCTAAAAAAATTTCTAAGTCCTCAAAATTGGAAGCTCTGGGGTCAAAATGCGCCCAAGGAGAGGAGGAAGTGATTGAAATTTGCCTAAGTCCTCAAAATTTGAAGTAGACCCCCTCATATGTGCCTTGACTTGAAAGGGTGAGTTGGAAAAAAATCTAAGTGTGAGAAATTTGAAGCACACCCTCCTATATGCGCCCTTGGAAGAAGATGGCATAGAAATTTTGCTAAGTGTTTTAAACTTGAAGCTTACCCCCTCAAATGCGCCTTAGGAAGCTGGAGATTGATGGAAATCTCACTAAGTGTTGTAAATTGAAAGCTCCAGGGGTCATATGTGCCCAGCTAGGAGAGAAGGTCTTGAAAATATTCTAAGGCGTTTAAATTAGAAGCTTGACACTCCATATGCGCCTTGAGAAGAAAGAGGAAGCCTTGAAATTTTTCTAAGGCATCAAGATTTGAAGCTACCCATGTGAAATGCGCCTCACCTTGTATGGATACTTGGAAATTTTTCTAAGTGTTTTAAACTTAAAGATACTACCCCCAAATGCGCCTAGCCAAAGAGAGGCAAGTGGAATTATTTTTCAAGTGTTAAAAAGTGAAAGTGGAGGGGGTCATATGCGCCTTAACCTGAAAAGGGAGGCTGGAAATGTGACTAAGTATTAAAAACTTGAACTGCACCCTCTAAAATGCGCCTTTACAAGCTTGAAGACACATAAAATATTCTAAGTGTGACAAATTTGAAGCTCAAGGCCTCATATGCGCCCATCTAGGAGACAAGGCCTTAAAATATTCTAAGGCATGAAAATTGAAAATAGAAGACCTTATATGCGCCCAAGAAGAAGGAGGAAGCCTTGAAATTTTTTTAAGGTAGTGAAATTAAAAGCATGGCCCCCTAAATGCGCCTAACGAGAGGAGAAAGTGATTAAAAGTTTCTAAGGCATGTGAATTTGAAGCTTGGCTACCTATTTGTGCCTTAACCCAAGGAAGGGTGTTGGAGGTGTTTCTAAGTGTCACAAATTGGAAGGACTTATAAAATGCACCTTGACATGGAAATGTATGGAAAACTTTTTGAGGCAAACAAACTGAAAGTTACACCCATGGTACGCGACCAGCTAGAAGAGAAGCTCCAAAGAATTTTCTAAGTGTTAAAAATTTGAAACTCAAGGTGTCAAATGCGCCTAACATTGAGAAGGGAATGTCGAAAATTTTCTAAGTGTGAAAACTCAAAGCTGGAGAGGTTATTTGCGCCTAGACTTGTGCAAAGAGTTGGAAAGTGTTAAGTGTTCAAAACTTGAAGTAGAGACCCTTGTTTGCGCCCAAGAGGATTTTGATAAGGGAAACGTTGCTAAGGCGTGTAAACTCAAAGTATGAAGGTTCAAATGCGCCCTTGAAGACGAAGATTTTTCTAAAGGGCTTTGAAATTTGAAGTACCACCTCTCAAATGCGCCTAGACCAAGAAAGAAGACGTGTTAAGATTATTTTGGCTAGGTGATGAAAAATGAAAATTTGACCCCTTGATTGCGCCTAGACTGGGGAATAAAGTGGGAAATATTCTAAGTGTGGGGAATTGAAAATCCACTATGATAAATACGCCTAAGCTTGAGTGTGGTTTGAAGAATTTTCCTAAGGCGTTGGAACTAAAAGTTCAAGAGTGGATATGCGCCTAACATGAAGTTTGGATTTTAAAAAAAAATGAGAAATGAAAGTTGGCCTAGTAAAAAAACGCCCCATGCTGGAGAAGTCAAATAAACTTCCATTAAAATTATTTTCCAAAGTTTAAAAAAATCAAATGTCCCCCTTCGGTTAGACACATGAAATTTTGAAGTTGAGGAATAGTTATCAAGGGGGAAATATTTTAAAAATGTTTAGGAAGGAAAATAATTTTGCCTTGTGATTTTTTTTAGAAAATGCTGGAGCTCGCGATTGATAAAAAAATAATTTGCTGGTGCTGACGAAGGAAATAAATAAAATTTCTCAAGTGAAATAAATTTTCTAAGGCGTTGAGATTAAATTTTAATAATAAATACGCCATTGTTCAAAGATGAATTTTTATGCTGGAGTAATTTTAATAAATTTCTCAAAAATGCTTCAGTCAACTGGACGTTACATGCAGTCAAGGAGGGAAATTTTAATTTTCGAACGAGGAAAGAATCTCCAACAATAGTAAATTCCTATGACGACTCTATGACGACTGAGCATATTCTCTCCCGAATTGGAAATTTTCTAAGTAGTGGGGAAGTGAATTAATGACAATTGCTAAACTGGGTGCCTTCTTTCAGTTATATAAACTCTGAAGCTATTCATTTTTCTTCACAAAGTTGTAGAGTTGAGATTGTGAGAGTGCTGAAGCTGAAAGTGATTGTTGAGTTAGTGTTGAGAAGAAGAAAATTCTGAAGGGAGTAGAGCTTGATTTTTCGAAGTGCTGAAAGTGGTGTTGTGACCTTTTCACACATCGCCCCATTCAAAATGGGCACCCCCTAATTTTTGCTTCATTCGGGTCTTTTGGCTTGGGTTTTTTCGGTCTGTCTCTGTCTGTTCTTTTCGTCTGGTGATGTACTTGCCATTTGACCTGGGTTTGAATTTTGGCTAAGTCTGGAGGGCTTTTTGATGAATTAGGGTTTACATTCTTCATACAACTTTGAGGTCAAATCGAGTTGGCTAATCAATTTCTGAGCTTAGCACTGCTATTATGATACTTCGAGCAGGCTCCCACTGAATTTTCACTGAATTCTGACAATTTTCTATTTTTAGTAAGTGTCAATTTGGGGGTTTGTTTTCTTAAGATTTTCAAATTCTGACGACTGCACTACACTTTGAACATTGTGAGCTACCTACCTGCCAAATTTGAGCAGAAACGGACAACTTGCTATTTTTAGCAGTCCAGCCTTCGAGGCCCATTTTTAGGGTTTGCATGGTGGATTTTCAGATGCATGTCTGAAGATTCTTTGTGGGTTTTTCAAGACCTTCGAAGTGATATGACATATGAAACGAGACGATGACTTTTAGTACTCAACCTTCGGAGGCTATTTTTAGGGTTTGCATGTAAGTTTTCTCAGCGCATGTCAGCATTATCTTTCTGGGTTTTCCGAGAGCTTCGCAACGAGGTAACATGCAAGCAGAGCTAGTCACTTTTCAGAAACTTGCTATTTTTAGCCAGTGCTCGCATGTTGATGATTTTTTCTGAGTTTTCTGGGTTTTTCAAGATCTCTCGGGCAGTGTGACATGCAGACTCATCCAGCAACTGGTTGATCACTTTTTCAACCAATTACTATTTTTAGCAGGTTCACTTCGATAGCTTCCCAGCACTTCAAAATCATGAACCCAGTGACATGCAACAGAAACGGAGTTGAACGAAGGTCATTCAAGGAACATGCAAGATGAATTAGGGTTTCGAGCTTTAAGACCCAAAATGAGGGGTCAAACGCTAAAATTTCCAAAAATCGAGGTATCCCATCGTGATCAGCATCTTTCAAGGAGTCCACTGGTAAAATTTGAAGGCAATCAGAGCACTTACTATTTATAGTAAGGCGTTCCTGAAATAGGCTATAAATAGGCGCTAGTGTGAATAGGCAAGTCCATCAATGAGGAGCACGACATTCAAATTTCAAGTCAAACGGGGTTGTGGAGGTCATGAAACTGAGCAGTTACTATAAATAGTAAACCACCTCCAGAAACATGCCAAAAATAGCAGGTCAGCACGAGGCATCAATATGAACAGGTCAAATAAGTGATGAAGACCCCATGGTGCAAATTTCAGGTCAAACGAAGTTTGTAAAGTGCCTTGCCAAATCTGATCCAAGAACACTAATTTTCTGCCCTTGGAATTTTGACAAACACTTTGCTTGCAACACCCAACTTGTTGATAATAAGCTTCAAATTGCTTTGCTTTCTTTTGTCTTGATGCAATGATGAATAAATGCTTGTAAATATCTTCCAAGATCACTATGCAATTATCTAAAATGAAGATGCAACTCTTTATGTGTTTTCAAGTGCATATAAATGAATTTCTAAATGCAAATGCACACCTACAGCCAAGAGGAATTTTCACAAACACTTGGCATGAAAACTAACACAAGGTAATGCAATTACATGTAAAAGACATTTTGTCAAATAAATGACCAGCAAACTCCTTATATCTCCAATATGATATTGCAATGAAATATAAGTGATTACAAGCTGTAGATGAAGTGCAATCAGACTTATTACAATATAGATATGACTAAAACTATCAATGCCAACTACCATACTCATGACAGCCTTACATATGCAATTTGATTGTTCATAATATGACTGTAATTACATAGTCGTGATGCTGATTATACCAGCAAATGATCCCTAATGTAAATGAGACACTAAATGCAAAATAACTTCAGAAATGAAGAACCTGGTTTTGTAGCAGCACCCACAAATAAGCTCGTTTCTCTTTGATGAAGCTGAATTTTTCCTTCAAGAAGGTGTGTCAACCCTTTTCTATGCCTAGCAATGCCACACAAATTTTATTGGAATTTATTGTGCCTCCAAAACTAAAATTGCCCCCTTGCCAAGAGGTCGCTCTTGGTTTGCCTGGCAACTTTTTAGAAAAATAAATACAGCAGTATTGGCTTCCAAAATTGTTATAGAAATGATTGTCTTCGCAAGAGAAAGTGATCCCTCCAATACCCACAAAGAGATGAAGCTTCAATGAAGAGTAATGAATGAAAATGCTAATCCTTCCATGGCTGGTCTGCAGATTGAAGCAAAATTACAGACCTCAAAATATCTCATAAATCTCTCCAAAAATGACCTCCAATGATTGCAATAAGTCCAATGAGAAAGACTGAAGTATCTTCCTCCACTATCCAACTAGGGTTGGTGTTGCACAACCGAAATTGGCACTTAACTAGCTAGGTTTGGTCTTTCACAAACGAAGACTGGAAAACAATAAGCTAAGCATTCAGCTTCAGCAGTGTAGTAGAAAAGTGTTCGCAACTCAAGATGTCCAAATGCATAGCCCAAGCCTCTTTTTATACTTTTTCAACATCATCACCAAGAGACTTCTAGAAGATTCCAGAAATATTCCTTAAGTGACTATTATTTTATTATTTTATTATTAAGTCACTTAAGTCACTTTTTATTATTAAATTAATTAAATAATAAGTCATCCCTTTTGATATTTTATTTTATGGGAATAACTTAATAAATAATTAATTTAATAACATCTCTTGATTTAATTAAATCATCAATTAAGCTATCCTCATAAATTATCAATAATTTGGACAACTTAATTAAATAATTTAATTAAATCACCATACCTCCAATTCGGGGACATGACAAAGTTGCAGAGATTCAAAAATCAAGCACTTACTATTTTTAGCAAGCCTGTGCAGAGGAATTAGGGTTTCCTAAAATCAAGGGCGGAACACGACAGTTACACAAATGCGGTATCCAGCCACGATCGACACCCTTCAGGCAATCAGCATGCAAAGTTTGAGCACATTCTGAGTAGTTACTATTTTTAGCAAGTTGCTAAAAATAGCAGGTATAGGCAGGCATCAGACATCAGCAATTCATCACATCACGAGGTTCGAGATAAAGCAAAAATCAAGCCTTCTGGAGCCGGAAATCAATTCAAAATGCAAAATTTGGGAGACTTTCTAAAAATAGAAAGTTAGGGCAAGCCGGGGGTAATGTGAATAAACCCCTCCAAATTAGACGAAACCATGAAATTCACCAAGTCTAAGAAATTTTGAAGTCCAACATGAGAAATGTGCCTTAGCTACCTAGAGATGATGAAAATTCTTCTAAGTCTGAAACATTTGAAGAAGGCATGGTCATATGCGCCCTGGGAGTTGAAGGTTGTTGAAATTTTTCGTAAGTCATCAAAATTTGAGGTAGAGGTCTCCAAGTGCGCCCTTGAAGCTAAAGATGGCATGAATTTTTCCTAAGGCGTTAAAACTTGAAGGAGGACCCCTCAAATGCGCCTTTGCCTGGGAGAAAGCTTGGGAAAAAGTTTAAGTATGAATTTAGAGTAACTCCCCCTAAATGTGCCTTTACTTGGAGTTTGAGCTTGAAAAGTTGACTAAGTCTTGAAAATTGAAAGAAGGGACCTTTATATGCGCCTCACCTTGAGAAGAGTTGGAAGTGAAATATTCTAAGTATTACAAATTGGAAGTAGCTCTACCCTTCATATGCGCCTTTGGCTGGAGGAGAGGGTGATTAAAAGTTTCTAAGTGTTTCAAATTGAAAGAAGACCCCCTCATATGCGCCTTGAAGGGAAGGGGTGATGAAAATTCACCAAGGCACTTAAACTTGAAGTATGCTCCCTTATTTGCGCCTTGAGGAAAGACATGGAAGTTGTGCTAAGTATTTGAAAATGGAAGTAGCATACCTCATATGCGCCCAAGCTTGTGAAGGTGCAGGGAAAAGTTTCTAAGGATGGAAAAATGAAAGTGGTGTTGATGTGTTTTTTGTGACCGCACCAACGCAGAATAAAGTCGCCAACGGCTTCCCTATTCTCTCTTGATCAAAGTATCCAGCACGCTAAGATTGCGAGAGAGTTCGTGCGCTCAACTCTAAGGTTACTTCAGTGCGAATAGTCTCAGTTGGCTCGATGTGATTTGCTGGTATTTCAAGGGGACTTACGAAATTGTTTGGCAGCGGAGAAAGGAATTCAAGTGCTCGAAAGATTTGTCTATGAAGTTCTTATTTCCTAAACTAACTAGAAGGTATTGGATGTAAATGGTGCTGGGTTAAGAGGGTCTAAATCTACTCAAAGTGTGGGATATGGAGCTCAACTTCAGCAAACTTCAACCAAACTTCGCTTTTCCTCGCCTTGGACAGCTTCCACGGAGTCGGTGCAATCTTCAGGGGAAATGACTAAAGATGTTCGAACCACCACTTGACATGAAGATACCATCACGACGACGCATACCATCATTCAAATTGTGATTGAAGTTAGGCCCACAACGTTTCCAGTTGACCACACAAGGCGAACACATCATCAGTGAGCCCGCTAGTGGTATGGATAAGCGAAGCTTGCTTAGATCAAACACCACATTCCACAGCTAACATCTACTTGCATAAAAATGAAATTACGCTACTTGAAGTAGAAGGGATGAAGAAACCTCGCTAGCTATCCATAACAAAGACAAATTTCACCATCAATGAAAAGATCTTTTATTATGAAAGTTTTACACAACAATCTCTTGCAAAAGTTTTCAAAGGAAAACTTTCCTTCTTCAACTACACTATCAATCTATACTAAGCTAATTCTAAGTTGTCCCTCTACTCTATGTCTACTGTCTAACTTAATGTCTGTTCTAATAAGATACAAATGAGGGGGGATGCCCCTTTTATAGCTGGCCAAGCCGAACGGACAACTTAGATTACAATCGGCTGGATGGCCTAGATTGTGCCACCTCAGCCCTAAACAAGATTCACCCTAAAACTGCCACCAAGAGGAGTGGGGTAATAAATGAGCCATTAATGGCCACCATCTTCTAGAAGATTCCTATTTTGAAACGCGTTCACAGTGTTCTTGATCTTCTTCTTGACTACAAACTAGATGAATTTGATCATTACTGCTTCAATTTCCTAGATTGCTACGGCGGGCACGTTCTCAATCTGAAACTTCAAGCCTGCAACTTCTTTCTCTTGCTTGACGACGATTTTCAACTTTGAAGTACTTGCTTGGGTTTCCATTTTTTTTCCTCCATCCTGAGCTTTGAAAATATATCCTCTTTGCCACCTGCCTTCTTGAATTGGGCGTATCTAGATTCTTGTGGAGGAATTTCAACACTTAGCCGTTTCTTCCAAGAACTCGCTTCATCATATCCTACAAAAGAAAAAGAAGAGCATCAAAACATTTATAGTATAAATTCACTTCACTTACCTAATTTTCATGCTCTGACCTCCAAGGTCTGAGTGATCTCCGGATCAGATAGACTTCATCATTTTCTCCAGCTAACTTTGCCTTCTTCATATTCTTTTATCATAGGCGTACTTTGACCATGTATCCTCCTCGATGCTCATTTTTTTATGCCTTAGAAACTTTCATCCATCTTGAGGGCGCGTTTAGAGGGTGATGTTTGATTTGTCTCTGCCTTAGCCAAATTTTCAACCTCCTCAAGGGTGTGTTTAATAGATGCACTTTTAAAATCATCTTTTGAGAGTGTTAGCTTCAATTGCATCTTCTTCAAGAAATTCACTTTTATGGCTGAGGCGTTCACTCTGACATTTCATGCAACTCTGGCTCGAGCAAAATGTTTTCATTAGGAATTTGATCAAAAATCATCTAGGCGATCACCTTCAAATTCATCAGCCACAACACTTTATTTCAACAACACACTTATTCCTTGCCTTAGAAATTTTTTTAAATTTTCCCCTTAAAAAATTTATCAATCTGGTGCCCATAAAAAATCTTCACCCTGGAGGCTTCGGCAAAGTGTAGAGGACTCTAAAATCCATTCCTTGTCGACAATCTTCAATACCCAAAAGAAAAATTTCTTCAGAGTGTGTCGAATTCATGGCTATACAACAAATGGGTTCATTTAATTTTTCTTGAATTTTGAACCTTAGAAAAATAATTTTCAACAAATTTATTCCATTTCTTCGTCCTTGTGAGTATTTTCTTGCTCTGACTTGAAATTTTTCATTGACCCTGTGTAGCTGGCATTATCTGACTCCTTGACTGGCAATCTTGTTCGTGTCTCAAGAAAATTCCATCACCCTCCATTAGACTTGGGTGTTATTTTCTTAGAGATGGAAATATTGTGCCTTAGAAGAAATTTAAATCATCTATCTTCAATCACTTTGCCTGTGAAGAAATTTTTTTATTATCAACTCACTTATACAATTTAATGTCTTGCGCACATTTCACATGTCATGAAGGATATTTTAAATTTCAACGCCTAGCATATTTTACTTCACCATCTTGGGCGCACTTCACTTGTTGAGGTGGATTTAGCTTCAACACCTCCCTTAGTCACCCTTTCACTTACCTCACCTTGGGCACATTTCCCATAGATAGAAGAATTTTACACTTTCAACGCCTTGATTTAGAATTCCACTTTACTTTCAATGATTTGGGTGCATTTTAGATATCAAGGTGGACTTAAGTCTTGTCCAACAATCTTTTCATTTGTCCTCACCCTCATTTGGGCGCATTCAAAGGGGAGTCAAGAAAGTCAACACCTTTGCCTTGGCTTTGCATGGGCGCATTCAAAGGAGAGAGAAGGATTTAAGTCTTTTGATTTGGAATTTTCTAAACATATCCACTTTGAAGAGGGGGCATTTAGCCTATGGAGGTGGATAAAACTTTTACTTAGAAATTTTCTAGCATCTTCATCCTATGAGGTGGGGCGCATTTTCAAGGTGGTGAAGGATGAACTTCAACACTTAGCAACCTTTCCCATCATCTTGAAGGCAAGCTGGGCGCATTTAGCATGTCCAGCAGGATATTCTTATGCCTTATAAAATTTTCTTGCTTTCCAGTTGAAGATGGGCGCATTTCCTAGGTCCTGCAGGATGAAACTCAAACTTAGAAATATTTTCATCTCATGCCTGTGAGGAGGGCGCATTTTGGGGTAGTTGCAGGACGAGACTCATGCCTTAGCCATTTTCCTGACTTTTGTCAGCTTCTCTGTGTCCTGCTATTTATAGTAAGTCCCTTGATTTTCGTATCTCAGAAGCTCAGATTGATTTGAAATTTTGAACACAGGACCCTCTCGACCCTGTCAGCCTATTCACACTGTCATCCTGAGCTGACCTGCTATTTTTAGCCCATTTCCGAAGATGATTTACTATTTATAGTCACTGCTTGCTTCTGAGACTTCCCCAACTCCGTTTGACTTGAAATTCGAATGGCGTGCTCCTCATCGGGCGACCTGCCCGTTCACACTGGCGGCTGCTGCTGGTTTACTATTTTTATCCAATTTCTGAAATGCCTTACTATAAATAGTAAGTACTCCGATTGCATTCAAATTTTACCGGTGGATAGCTTGAAAGATGCTGATCGCAATGGGATACACCGGTTTTCGAAAATTTTGACTTTTTGCCCCTCTTTTTGGGTCTCGAAGCTGGAAACCGGTGTATCCCATTGCGATCAGCATCTTTCAGGCTATCCACCGGTAAAATTTGAAGGCAATGTGAATCTTTTCAAGAGTTATAAAGTGGAAGCTTGGGGGCTGAAATGCGCCCAGCCTTGAAGGAGGAGATGAGAGAAGTATTCCAAGGCGCCTAAAGTTGAAGCTAAACACCCCAAATGCTAGAGAAGAATAGAGTAAAGAATTTTCTAAGGAAATAAAATTAGAAGCCTAAGGGTTGATTTGCGCCTTAAGAAAAGAAGAGGAGATAAGGAAATTCACTAAGTGTTTAAAACTCAAGGCTCACCCCCTCATTTGTGCCAAAAGAGAGGACAAGCATAAAAAATTCTCAAGTATAAAAAACTTAAAGTGAAAGCCCAACCCCTCATTTGCGCCTTGGTTAGTAAGAAGACTTGGAAAATGTCTAAGTATGTGAAATTTGAAACTCAATGCCTCAAATGCGCCTAGGAAAGGATGAAGGAACTTGAGATTTTCTAAGGCATGAGAATTCAAAGTTGACACCCTCATATGCGCCTAGAAGAGAAGAAGGTTGGAAATGTGACTAAGTCTGGTAAACTCAAAGCTTGACGTTGGAATTGAAAGGTCATGATGTTATTTGCACCTAAGGAGAGAGGGGTCCTCAAAATATTCTAAGGCGTGTGAACTTAAATCCCAACATATCAAATGCGCCCAACTTTGAAGGAGAAGATTGGAAGTATTCCAAAGGCGTGAAAATTTCTAAGTGATAGAAATTGGAAGAAGACCCCCTTGTATGCACCCAAGAAGATGAAGGAGTTTAAAATTATTCTAAGGCTTGATAAAAAATTGAAAACACAAGACTCCAGGTGCGCCATTGAGGAGAAAGTGATTGAGAGCTTCTAAGGCGTGGAAATTAAAAGCTTGCCTAGGCAAATGCGCCTGGACTTACGGAGAGATATGGAGATTTTTCAAGAATTTAAAAATGAAAGTCCAAGGCCTCATATGCGCTTGTGAAGAGAGAATAGGGTAGCCGTTGGCAACTTTATTCTGTGTTGGTGCGGTCACAAAAATCACATCAACAAGTGGTATTGCTGAAAGTTGCTGAAGCTCGAAGTTTGAATTTCGGTGTTATAATTCTCAAGGTTTGGAGTTGGTGGTTTATTGCTGAAGATTTTTATTTTTGAAGCTAACTCCACTTGCCAGCCATCTCGCAGTAATTTTATTTTCCAAGTGGGAATTGTAATGCTTAATTTTTTTTTATTTTGTAGATGGCTGAAGTTCGAAGAGGAGATGTTGCCAGAACAAGCAAAGTTGCAGGTAGAGCTGGAAATGTTGAAGCAGGCAAAGAGAATGCCTCTAGGCAGGCAATCATCAAGCAGTTGAAGAAGTCATTTATTCTTGAATCGAAGTTTGTGTCAAAGTTAGGAGGTTTGACTGATACCAACCTTGGCTCATTCAACCTCGAAGCATTCAAAAGAAGAATATATGGGCAGGGTGGTTATCCTCCATCAGTGACTTCGCACAACATCATGAGGAGTGGATTATATGCAGTTGCTGGTTTTCCACCAACAATTCGATGTTCTGAGTTGATAATGGAATGTGCAAACTACTATAGGCCAGACCACCGAACAATTGTTTCTCCAGATGGCATGTTGCTGGCCAACTTCGCACTTGAGGCTATTGGTGAGGCGTTTGGGATTCCAGCTATGGACAGAATGTTGTACAAGTCTAAAGAAAGGGCTGATAAAATTTATGCCTCATATTTCGATAGGTGTGCAAAAAGAATCAACACATCATGGAGAGGAAGCCAAAGCCTCCTGGCGCCAAGTTGCCAAAGTAGATTATTTCAGAGGAGTTGAAGCAAGAATACTGTGATTTAATCATGATGCTCAGCCAGGTGAATGGCAGCCCACAAGCGTATGCTTTTGAGCCTTGGATGTTCTTCTACATCAGCGTGGTGCTAGAGGGAAAAGAATATGTGGATTGGGCGAAGATAATCAGTGACAACATAGATGAACAATTCAGAAGCCTAAGGAGAACAAAGACGTTTTACATGAGCTCGTATGTCATTTATATGCTAGCTCGAATTTCGAAGTATAAGGGGCTGACATACTAGGAGCCGATTGGATGTGGTTTCGATTAGTTTAAAATCCATGAAGCTTGCAGGAAGCTGCACCTGACTGATACCTCCAGCTTCAAGAGAGTGAATGATGTTTTCACTATGCACATCACCAGGACTCTTCAACGGAGAACACGTGAAAGAATATTCAAGGATGCACAAAAGTTGATTGAAGAGTACGGGTATTGGTTTATCCAGTTCCCAAAGTTCACTTACATAAGGCTGCCGGGGTTCCATTCATATGCCTATCGACTGCCAAGATACCCCACAGATAGGGTGGTGATGCTTGAAGTGTCTAGGCAACTCATGGCCTATGACAAAATCATAAGGAAAAGGAAGAAAGGACGATTGCACTTCCCTATTGTTATGGGAAATTCACTTGAGGAGTGCCCTTCTTTACAGGCAGCCTTCGAAGCAGAGGAGGAGTTGCAATTCTATCACTTCACCCTCCACACGGGTCGACAGAACTTTGATCCTCACAGAAGGATTGGAATGGTACAAGGTGAAGAATATCGGCACAAGGCTCATGTAGAAAATTTTTGGGCGAATGCAGAAGATGAAACTGAGATCAGAAAGAGGATGTTCTCCAAATTACCTCTGAAACTGATCAGGGAATGCGAGGTTGTCCAAGTTCCAGATCAGGTGGATGAGGACGTCCATGTTACACAACCAGATTATGAATCAGTGAGAGGCACGCTAGTCCCACCGCCTGATTGGGCAGAACCGGAGATCACGGACTTGGACACTCTGTCTATGCCTGTCTTAATTTTCACAAGCGGCTAGGTGGATAGACATGTTCACAGGCTTAAAAGCATATCAATTGCCCTCACGTACAACCTCATTGGAGATCACATGCCACCAGCATCAACAAGAAAGAGAAAACAGGCCGCCCAAGCTACGGAGCAACAGGAGGAGGAAGCATCACCCACACAGTTATTGGCTCACTCTTCCTGTGTACAAGAGGTGTCAATATTTGCAGGTCAGAGGGTCAAAGTAAATGAAGAACAAGAAATCGAAGAAGTTAACCATCCATTGCCTAGGGAGCCTGATAGTCAGAGCGCTAATGCTCCTAGGAGTGCCGACTGGCCGGATGAAGATGAAGAAACAGAAACAGACACTCGCCTAGATCGTGTACTCGAGGCAACTTTTGAAGACGAGGACATTATGGAGCCTGAAGTTCGAGGTCTTGAGGAGGATAGTCAGCACATGGAAATGGATGAGCCTCAACCGAGTGCAATAAGAAGAGATCAGGAGGACGACATCGACCCAGCAGTAGAGATGGAGGAGCTACTTAATAGAATAAGTGGGTCACCTAAGAGGAGGAGAGCTAGAAAGTACTCCCGAATGGAGACAGACGAGTCCGGTTCTCGCACTATTCATGTTGCGATTCTGAGGGAAGAATGTGATCTAGATGAAGTAATGCCTGAAAATTACACGATCACTACAGTTGAATTGGGGCACCCTACTGGAGCACAGATTATTGAGGAAGTTGAAAACTCCTTCCAGGCACTGAAAGATAGGCTGTTTCGAAAAGGAGAAAAATATAAGAGGTTGAAAAGGGAGCATAAGGCGTTAGTTGGGTATGTGCAACATCTAGCACGTCCATGTGCTCAGGAGAACCCAATGATGGAACTTCCAGCTGAGCTTCCACGGGAATCAATCAGCGGGCTCGAGGAGATGAAGAAGGCCATTCAAGAGGGAGACAAGTGGATTGGCAGTGTTTGTGCTGAGGCTAAGAGATTCATTGTGGATCTTGTCTCCTCTTTCTAGCATGCTTCCAACATCCTCTCCCGTATGGAGAACATTGAGCAGGCATGGAATGATACTAACATATTTCAGGATAAGACTATTCTACGCCTAGCTGCTCTGATGCGTATGCCAGTGCAGACTTTGATTGAACAAGGGGTGATTCATCTTGGAGATAGATATGATTTTCTAGGCTGGTATTCTGCTGCATTCACTGGCCGAGGTTTCTTTGACACAGCAAGGACAGAGTCGGCCAAGATTAGGAAGGCCATGGGAAATATTCAGGAAGGCGTCTTCAATATGCTAGAGGCATTGTTCACAAAACGACTAACTCCCGAGGAGCTGACAAGGGATAAATTGAAGGGAAGATTGTAGCCATTCTTCTCTGAGATGAGAGTATTTGCTCAAGTGGACTTTGAGAATATCTCCACATTCTCCGCTATTATTCAGAGCACGCAGGAATCCATCGAGACTTGGAGAAAATCTTGCATCCAGCAGGAGCAGACAATTGCTATCCTCGAGTATCAGCTCAATCTTACTCCGGCTATTTCTGAACAAGAAGTTGATGTAGTGCTGGCCCGGTTTGTTGCTTTCGCTGTTAGAGAGAAGAACAATGGGAATAGGCTCCTGGACGAGAATCTTCTAGAAGGATAGTGGGCATTAATTGCCCATAGTGGTCAAAGGAGGAATCTGCCATTCTGTGCTCATTAATTGCACCACTCCACCTTCTGGCGGTTTTTAGGGCAGAATCTAGTCTAGGGCTGATGTGGCTCAATCTGAGCCGTCCAAAGTAATTTAATCTGGACTGTCCATTGAGATTGGCCAGCTATATAAAGGGGACTCCCCCTCATTTGTACATTATTAGACTAGACAATAGACATTCTAATAGAGCATAGACAGACAATTTAGAGTTAGCATAGTTTCATTGCATAGTATAGTTTGAAGGAGAAGGGGAGTTTTCCCTTGAGAACTTTGTAAGGAATTGTTGTGAAAACTATCATAATAAAAAGAGTTTCATTGATTATGAATTTGTCTTTTGTTATGAGCAGCTAGCAAGGTTTCTTTGTCCTACTTCAAGTAGGACTTAAATTAGAGTGATTTTCATTTTCATGCAAGTAGTTAGTTGTGGATTTGTGCTGATTGATTGAAGTAGCTTCACTTAATCCATACCACTAGTAAGCTTGCTGATGGTAAGCTTACCTTGTGTGGTCAACTGGAATCCTGTTCAAACTTAACTTCGATTATAATTCATGTGTTTGTATGCGTTGTCCTGATGGTATTTGCATGTTGAGTTGTAATCTGAACACCTTTCGCTGCTCCCTTGAAGATTGCGCCAATTTTGTTGAAGTTGTCCAACGCGAGGCAAAGCAAAATCAGGTTGAAGTCTGTTGAAGTCAAGCTACGCACATCTTGCATTTAGACTAGAATTTAGGCTTTTTAAACCCTGCACTCATTTAATTTCTGCACATTCCTGGTTAGTATTAGGAAAACACGTACCTTAAAGCCGAATCATTCGTCCTATACATGAAAATCCCCTTCCATCATTAACTTGCTGTTAGCTGTCAAGAACCTTTTAAACAATTGTGTAAGTCCCCTCGTGAAAACATCAAATCACAACGAACCAACTGAGGGTATTCCATAGCATTTTCGGAACCTTGGAGTTGAACATACGAACTTTCTTGCAATCTTAGCGTACGGGATTCTTTGATCAAGAGAGAATGGAGTAGCCTTCAGATACTTTGTTCTGCTGATTGATGCGGTCACAAAAATCACATCAACAAGTCCCCCGCACATCTATTATTCAATAGATGGCCCTCCCTTCAACAAAGAGATTGGTAGAGTAACAAATATTGTTAACCAACTGAGCATAGTGGTGTGTCCTACATGACTAGATCCTTGCAATCCCACAATCCCGAACTAGCATGTACTATTGGATCACAGTGAACTGACAGTGTAATCATCGCCTGATCTAAGACGATGTAGGTACATTACACTACTTTGATCAAAGAGTTTTAGTTCAGTAAACGATTGAGTAAGTCATCTATCACTTACACTACTTAGGGCCGATTTGATGTAGAGCTATCTTACACTATGCATAGGCTATTTCCTTCAATGGGTAATCAATCACCCCAGACTGCCTACCACATTCTATCTACTTAGAAATGAAACAGTCTACAAGTGTCTTATACAATTCCTCCTAATCAGGAAATCTTTATCCTAGGAGTACTTAAGCTTACCTCAGTTAACCTAATAACTTAAGCTGAAAGGACCTTACTTGACTCTGCCTTCATTTCGACCCTAGTAAATATTAACTATTACCATCGTATTCTCCTTATATGGAGACCATACAAATTATGCAATTTCACACTAATATGCATTTTAAACCTTCTCGTAAATTCACTTCTTAAGCACAATTAAGTAAACCTTTCTAATAATAGCTCATTTTCTCTAGAATCTAAAATGCAGTTCAAGAAATCACCTTCTACCTTTGCACATATAGCAAACACAAAGAAGCATATATATATATATATATATATATATATCAATCAGAAACAAAATTGAAAGATGAAGAATGTTTCATGCCTGATTATAAGCTTTCCTTCAAATGACGCAATTCGAGTCTTCCTCTTAACATAAACCCTCAATGTTGATAGAATCCTCAGTCAGAATTATACTCTAAATTGATGAATATACAGCTATATTGGGATAAACTTAGAATTTGATGATAATAAACTGGCAATTCCTCTGTTCTTAGCACTCGGAAATAAATAGGATTTCAGAATAATGAATTTGTGAAACAAACTCAGAAAACAATTGAAATTCGGATTTTGCAAGTGATCCGTGATGAATGAACTTGGTGGCTATTTATAAAGCCCCCAGAACAACAATTTCCACTCTTGCAGGCATGTAAATTGACAGAACTGCTCTTTGAATATTTCAAAATGAAATGTGGTGGATTTTCCACACTTACAACTTAAAAGAGGTGAATCAATTTCCAGCACATCAGAGAATGTTTCAAACTTGCACATGTTAAAGATGGAGGGTCGACACCTACAAGCATATCTGCAAATATGGCGGGTGATTCATCTTTGCAGAAGAGGTCATGGTTTACTTTTCAAACACCTTGCTCATTTATTGTCTGAGTCAACTCTTCTCTTAACTGTGTTTGAATTATTCATACCTCTAGGTGCGCATTATTCAGGCACGTGTTTCTCAGCGCCATTCTCCATTTTCACCCATTATGCGTTTCAAATAGTTGAGAAATAAATATTTTGTTTTCAATAATTTGAAACATAAATATTTGATATGGTAGGAAATATTTCGATTTCCTATGTTTTAAGTGATTCAAATAAGAATAGCTCGATTCATGGTAGGTGATTAATAATCAGCTGAAAGATATTCATCGATTTTCATAGTTTAGACTTTAATATACACTCAAAGTGGAATATATTTTAATTTAATTTTCAAATAATGAGATTTAAAATATTGAACTTAGGAAATAAGTTAATTTCCAAAGTGGAGACCAATTTAGAAAATAATTTGATTTTCATAAATTGAGAAATTAAATAAAATATAATTCCATTATAGATTTTATTATATAAATATTATTATAGTCTTAAATATATTAAACATATAGATATATATTTAAATACCCGAGTATTATTAATATATATATATATATATACATATATACATATATTTAACTAATATATAGATATATCGTGAGCTAGTTAGCATATACCCAATATATATATATAAATAAAGTCATTAGGCAATAATAATATAATATTATTAATATCACATATATAGGTTGTGTGCATATATTCATGTATATATCATTGTATACCTCTATGTACACATATATGTAAGTATACCATATTGATGCATCCATATGAGCACATCCATCTGCCAGCATACGCTTGTATCAATGCGTATATACGCATGAATACGTGTATATACAATATACATGCATATATGTTCACGTCCATTTCACATACAACCATTTACGTTACGATCATAATGATCGTAATATCACAAGACAGATTCAAGGATATACATCACTCATAAATGCATACAAAGGAAGACAAGACTCCTAATGCAACATACATGCTATGGATGACTTCCCTATAATCCACACAGACTGACTTAGTTCACTCAATCTAAGATGACGTGTGTGTATGCTTAGTTAATTCACTTTACCAGTTAAACGACCAACCCCCTCTCCCGAGTGATATTTGCCCTCCGCTTGGAGGAATGGTTCACATACTTGCATCCATTGACATAAACTCACGACAGTCATATGTTCACAACAATAGCAGTATATATAAACGTCTCAAGTTAGAATAACATGATTCATTAACCTCCTTATGCAATATCTCACCATGAATAACATCAACTAAGATAACATCAAATGAAACAACATCAAGTGAGATAACATTCATATTGAAAACAAGGTACAAGCATCATTAATTCATCTCCAGAATTCATATTACCTTCACTTTTCTTCTATTTAGTATTAGTAAACAGTAACCTCACAATTTGGGATGTAACATACTTCCCCCCTTGTGAATCATCGCCCCCCATGATCTATAGCCTTTTAAAATACAGTTAAATCCAGCAAATTTTTGCTTACACTTCTCAAAATATGTAAGATTTATAAACATTCATCCTATATAGCAATCTTGTCCTTCATGGGCCTTGCTTCGAGTGTCCTCACTATCGCATAGGGTAAACTCGTATGTCTTACTCATACTTACTCTCTCAAAGAGTTTTAACATATGTACACATCCAAGATATACTAGTAACTATACATAACACCAAACACACAATGATCAGAATTCATTGGCCCATGAATTTATCCTTAGTATAATCCAAATAGAAGAGGAATATTGATGCATTGTACACTACATCGTGGGTCCAATCCTTCTCTTTTGGTATTTACACTTTTAGACAACTTATAAACTGAGTTCGTTCGTCACTTACACATCTATTCTCCTTACCATAAAATACTTGTTCTTGATTTCTTGTCCGTCTCAAGCATAACTTTGCTCCTAGACACCTGTCAAATCCTAATATTGCTTCATACTTAAGCTTTGTATCACAAAGTTTCATTGATCACTTCGATCTATTACTCCTTTTTGACATTTTATCAAGTCTATGGTTCACTCAATTCTAAGCCTATTTCAGCTTAATTGAGTTTCCAACCTTCTTTTCCAAATAATTGTCCAAACTTCAATATTATAATTTTATAAATCATTCAAGACTTATTCTACCATCTTTGCTTATTTGACTATATATAATAATATATTGTGCATTCGATCAATTGAATGTTTCATAGTATGATCAGGGTTTACACAACCTTATCATTATTGCTAAACTGGGATAACCTCTCAGGATTACTAAGCCTCTACTTGCCCTCAATATATTAATTAGGACCAAAAATCCTATAAGTCAAGTTTCCAAAAAGCGTTGGTTTCATTGATTAGTTTGTCTACTAGAACATTATCTGAGCTCTACTAACTTAGACAGATTGATCTGTCTTGTGTTCTACCATTTTTCCTCTGGAATCTCAAGAGAGTATGCATGTCCTACCGATGATGACATTCGGTCTTCATTTCCTGGTATACTAGACATTACCTTGCCACATTTTGTGCAGCCTCGTACTCTATCTTTTCCAAGGTTATAGTGGTCTTTCATCCTAGCAATTCCCGTTGTCGTTCCGATGTCCTAACTCTAACATTAATTCCCTCATTTCATTCACAATTCTTCCAAAATTTTAGGTACATAGGTTCTTTTATATCCAATGATAGTCTATTCCATGACTAATTGAAAACCTATTTTACGATCTCACGCCATCTTTCATTCCCATGTAATAGTGGTTATAAGTTTTGTGAAGATAAATCCCATTTATCTTAGTGTTGTGACCTTTTCACACATCGCCCCATTCAAGATGGGGACCCCCTAATTTTGCTCCATTTTGGTCTTTTGGCTTTGGTTTTCTCTCTCTCTCTCTCTCTCCGTATCTTTTTGCTGTCTGTCTTTCTTGGGGTATGCCCGTTTGTGAGCTTAAAAATGAAATTTTGACCAAGTCTGTAAAATTGGGGTTTGTATTCCTCTGATCAATCTGAGGTCAAACGAGGTGAATAAATTGAAATCTGAGATTAACATTGTTGTCAGTCTGCTTCTAGCAAGTTTCCACTGAAGTTTCATCAGATTCCGATAACTTACTATTTTTAGTAAGTGGGCAATTTAGAGCGTTCCTTCAGCATTTTTGAAGTTTCGACAGTCACATTGCATCCAGAACACATCAAGCTGCTCACTGGGTTTATGTGCAGAGTTCAGACAACTTACTATTTTTAGCAAGTTCAACTTCTCGAGCAAATTCCAGGGTTTATATGCAGAGTTTTTCTTTGCATGTCAGCATATTCCTTCTGGGTTTTCAGAAACCTTCGCGATGGTATAACATGCAAAGTGAGATAAGAACTTTCAGAGTTCAGCCTTCAGAGGCTATTTTTAGGGTTTGCATGTCAGGGTTTTCTTTTCATGTCGAGTGATTCCTTGTGGGTTTTTCAAGAGCTTCGCAGTGATGTGACATGCAAAGCAGGATAATCACTTCTCCAGCAACCTGCTATTTATAGCAAGTACATTCCGATAGCTCTCTCCCAGCACATCAGAACCACAAACAGGGCGCAATGCAACAGAAACGAGGTTAAACGGAGGTCATTTGACGCGCATGCAAGACAAATTAGGGTTTCTAGCTTCGGGACCCAAAAAGAGGGGTAAAAAGTCAGAATTTCCAAAAACTAGTGTATCCGACTGCGATCAGTATCTTTCAAGCTACCCACCAGTAAAATTTGAGGGCAAACGGAGCACTTACTATTTATAGTAAGGCGTTCCAGAAACTGGGTAAAAATAGTAAACCAGCAGCAGGCGCCAGTGCCAACGGGCAGGTCACCCGATGAGGAGCACGTCATTTGAATTTCAAATCAAACAGAGTTGTGGAAGTATCAGAAACAAGTAGTTACTATAAATAGTAAATCATCTTCAGAAATGGGCTAAAAATAGCAAGCTAGCTCGGGATAGCAGTATGAACAGGCTGACAAGGTCATGAAGGTCCAGTGTTCAAAATTTCAAATCAATCCGAGCTTCAGAAGTGTGGAAATCAGGGGACTTACTATAAATAGCAGGACATGGAGAAGCTGGCAGAAGGAGGGAAGAGTGGCTAAGTGTTGAAAATTCATCCGTCACCACCTTGAAAATGCGCCCACTGCAATTGGAAAGCAAGCCAAGGATGAAAATTTCTAAGTGTTAAATATCCTCCTGCCTAGGCAAAATGCGCCCTCAAGAAGAATGAAGATGATTTAAAAAAATTCTAAGTATCAAACTTCATCCACCTCCCATGCTCAAATGCGCCCATTCCTCTTGCCTAGCCTAAATGCGCCAAGTTTAAGAGAAGTCAAAGACAAGTCAGGGCGTCATAAAGTTTCATCCTTCACCATATAGGAAATGCGCCCAATTTCCAAAGATGGTCAAAGAGGTTGGAATGTTAATCCTCTAGCCTAGGCAAAATGCGCCCATCCTCTAGCAAGTGTAATATGCGCCCATGTTAAGAAGTCAAAGAAAGTCAAAGCAAGGGCGTTGGGAACTTCATCCACCTCCCATGCTCAAATGCGCCCAAATGAGGGCATGTAAGGACAAAAACAAGTCAGCTCAAGGGTCACATGTTGAGGAGTTGCAATGGCGTTGAAGGTGAAGATGGAGAATAATGCTGGGCGTTGAAGTTAAAAATATCCTCCTACATGTGTAAAGTGCGCCAAGGTAAGGTAAAAGGGGAGATAAATATTGCTAAGGCGTTGGGAATATTAAGCCTATGGGGTGATGTGAATAAAACATGTTGGGCGTTGAAATTAAATATCCTCCATGACATGTGCTTTCAAGACAATTTTTCTAAGGGAGTTAATAAAATTCCTCACCACAGACAAGGTGATTGAAGTTGAAGAAAATTTTCTAAGGCAAAAATAAATTCAAAGTGCCAAGTGAGTTAAATTTCTTCGAAGGCAATATTTCCATCCCTAAGAAAATGACGCCCAAGTATGGGGAAGTGATGGAATTTTCTTGAGACACGAACAAGATTGCCAGTGCAGAAGTTAGATGATGCCAGCTTCACAAGGTCAACAAGAGATTTCAAGTCAGAGCAAAGAAATGTTCACAGATGAGAAGAACAGGATTAAATTTCATGAGGAAATATTTTTCTAAGGTTCAAAATTCAAGAAAATTAAATGAACCCGTTCGTTGTATACCCATGAATTGGACAAGTTCTGAAAGAAATTTTCTTTTGGGTATTGAGGATTATCGACAAGAAGATGATTTCCAAGTCTTCTACACTTCGCTGAGACTTTCGACATGAAGAATTTAATCGACACTCGAATTATGAATTTTCCTAAGGGAAAATTTAAAATTTTCTAAGGCAAATTGAATAAAATGTGTTTTCAAGGTAAAACTTTCCAGACGATGAATTTGAAATGGATTGCCTAGATGATTTTGATTGAATTCTTCACAGAATGAATTTCCTAGAGTCAGAGGAGAAATAAAATTAAAAGTTGAACGACAGAGCTCCGGCTGGTGAATGAAATTTGTTAGAGAGTGAATTTAAAGTAATGTTGACGTGGTTTTTGCAACTACACCAACACAAAATAAAGTCGCCAACAGCTACTCTATCCTCTCTTGAACAAAGTTTCCTGCATGCTAAGATTGCGAGATAGGTCATACATTTAACTCCAAGGTTCCTTCAGTGCGAATAGTCTCAGTTGGCTTGATGTGATTTTGCTGGTATTTCAAGGGGACTTACACAATTGTTCAACAGTTGACAGCAGACAGCGGACTAAGGGCTTTCGTGTAATTCAAAGGATTTGGCAAGTGAGCACAAGTTTCCTAATCCTAACCAGAAATGGACTGAAATTAAATGAGCGTAGGGCCTAAGAAGTTTATGTTCTACTCTATGGCGTGGGACATGGCGATCAATTCTTACGGACTTCAACCGGGTCTTGCTTTGCCTCGCTTTGGACAACTTCCACAAAACCGGTGCAATCTTCAGAGGAGTGGCGAAAGATGTTCAAATTATAACTCAACATTCACGCACCATCAAGACAATGCATACGAACACATGAGTCACAATCGAAGTTAAGTTTGAGAAGTAAATCCAGTTGACCACGCAGGGCGAACCCACCGTCAGCGAGCCCGCTAGCGGTATGGACAAGCGAAGTCTTGTTCAAATCGAGCACCACATTCCACAATTACTAAGTACTTGCATGAAATGAAATCTACTTTAAGCTACTTCAAGATGCTATGTGAATTGGAAGGACGAAGAAGCCTCAATAACTACTCATAACAAAGAAGAAATCACCATCAATGAAAATTCTTTTATTATGAAAGCATTCATGACAACTTCTTACAAAGTATTCAAAGGGAAGACTTTCCTTCCTCTTCAATCTAAACTATACTATCAACTATTCTACTTTCTACTCTATCAATTTCTCTCTACTCCTTCTCTGCTATCCTAACTCTGATCTTATTCTAATGAGATACAAATGAGGGGGGGGATGCCCCTTTTATAGCTGGCCAAGTCCAATGGACGGCTCAGATCACAATCGGTTGGATGGCCCAGATTGTGCCACCTCAGCCCTAAACAAGATTCACCCTAAAAACCGCCACCGAGAGGGGTGGGGTAATAAATGAGCCATTAATGTCCATCATCCTTCTAGAAGATTCCAATCCAAAACGCGTTCACACTGCTCTTGATCTTCTTCTTGACGTTGTTCTTCAACTTTGCTCGAGCTTCCATTCTTTTCTCCATCCTGAGTTTTGAAAACATTTCTTCTCTATCACTAAGTCTCAACATTTAGCCATTTTCTTGCAACTTTTCTTCCTTCGAGGTTGAAATGTCATCTTGGATTGTTTTCTTCATCACTTAAGTCATCACCGCCTGGTCTCGACGTTCCTCCTGCAAAACAAGCAAGGAGAAGAGTATTAGAACATTTCATAATATAAATTCACTTTACTTAGCTGATTTTCACGCTTTAACTCCCGAGGGTTCATCATCTTCACTAGCCAACTTCATCCTCAAATTCTTCATGCCTCAGCCAAATTTCCAACCCATCTTGTATTCTGCTTGGGCGTACTTCACTCCGATATTTCATCCAACTCTGGCTTAAGCAAAATGTTTTCATCAGGAATTTGATAAAACATTATCTAGGCACCCAACTTCGAATTCATCCGCCAAGGCATTCTATTTCAACATCCTTTTCCTTTCTTGCCTTAGAAAAATTTTCAAACTTTTACCTTAGAAAATTCATCAATCCTGTGCCCACCAAAAATTTCCATCTTGAAGGCCTTGACGAAGCGCAAAAGACTTTAAAATCTAATCCTTATCGGAGATCTTCAATACCTAGAAGAAAATTTCCTTCAGAACGTGCTGAACTCATGGGTGTACAACGAACGGGTTCATTTAATTTTCTTGAATTTTGAACCCTAGAAAAAATAATTTTCATCAATTTACTCCAGTTCTTCATCTCTGAGCGTATTCCTGCTCTGACTTGAAATTTTTTTATCAACCCTGTGAAGCTGGCATCCACTGACTGAATTCATCTCTGGCAATTTCATTCATATCTCGAGAAACTTCATCACTTCAAGTCTAGGCGTAATTTAGTTAACACTTAGAAAAAATATTTAAATTCCATCAATGTTAAGCCTCAATAAGGAATTTGCCTTAGAAAATTTTTATTCCTCCTCATTCATCTTGCCCGTGAGGGATTTTTACCAACTCATTTAGAGAAATTTCTTTCAAATGCCTTGGACGCATTTCACTTGTCGTGAAGGATATTTTAATTTCAATCTCCCAACATATTTTATTCACTTCACCCTAGGCGCACCTCACACTTAGAAGAGAATATCTTATTTCCAGGCCTTAGTCATTTTATTTTTATTCATATCACCTTGCACTTGGCGCATTTAGCACTTAGAAGAGGATACTTCACATCCACGCCTAGCATATTTTATCAACCTCACCTATACTTAACCACTTTTCAACTCAAATCCACTCTTTACTTGGCGCATTCAAAGGCTAGAGAGGAAAGTCAACACTAGAATAATCCCATCTTGCACAACGCCCAACAACCTTCACTTGTCTTCATCTCTATTTGTGCGCATTTTACCCCTTGAAGTGGATGGGCGCATTTTAGTATGTGAGGACGATGAAACTCTTTCCAACGTTTTGACCTCTTTGACCTTTTAGACTAGCTTGTAACATGGGCGCATTTGCTATGTGAAGAGGGTTTTTAAATTTGTCTTTTCCATGCTAAGTTGGGCGCATTTTGCATGTCCAAGAGGATGAAAGTCTTCAACGCCACCTTGACCACCTTTGACTTCTTCTTAAACTTGGCGCATTTCAAAGGGGGTGGAGGATATCTTCATTACTTAGAATTTTTTTTATGCGTCCAATACCTTGAGGGCGCATTTTGAAGGTGATGAAGGATAAAGCTTTTATGCCATTGACCCTTTTGACTAGCTTTTCAAGCATGGGCGCATTTTATGCCTTGAGGAGGATGGAACTTTTACTTAGCATTTTCCAGCCATCTTGAATGCAAGTTGGGCGCATTTAGGCTAGGGAGCAGGATGAAACTCATGCCTTAGCAACTTTTGCATGTTATTACCTTGAGGTGGGCCCATTTGGAGGTAGGAGGAGGATATTTCAAACACTTAAAGATTTTCCTGGCTTCTAGCTGAGATGGGAGCATTTTCCTGGTGGTGCAGGATAAACTTATAACTTAGCTATTTTCCTTGTCTTCACCAGCCTCTCCATGCCTTACTATAAATAGTAAGTCCTTTAATTTTTATATCTTAGAAGCTCAAATTGCTTTGAAATTTTGAACACTGGACCTTCACGACCTTGTCAGCCTGTTGACGCTGCTATTCTGAGTTGGCCTGCTATTTTTAGCCCATTTCTGAAGGTGATTTACTATTTCTAGTAATTGCCTGCTTCAAATACCTCCACAACTTCGATTGACTTGAAATTTGAATGACGTGCTCCTCACCACGTGACTCGCCTGTTGACACGGACACCTGTTGCTAACTTTCTATTTTTAGCCAGTTTCTAAAATGACTTACTATAAATAGTAAGTGTTCCGCTTTTCCTCAAATTTTACCAGATAGCTTGAAAGATGCCGGACGCTGTGGTATACACCGGTTTTCAAAAATTCGACTCTTTTACTCCCTCTTTCGGTCCTGTGCTTCGAAACCCTAATTGCCTTTACGTGATCAAACCCACCTCCATTTTGTCCTTTTTGCTCTCACAGACGCGACCAATTTGGTGATTCGGCGTCGAGGCGCTTTCGTCAGAGTAACTTTACTAAAAATAGTAAGTTGTTGAAGAAGTGATATCCCTCGGCTTTGCATGTCACACCACCGCTGCGAGGTCTCAAAACCCTACAAAGAATCACGGACATGCAAAGAAAAACTTCTGACATGCAAACCCTAAAAATAGCCTCCCTCGAAGGCTGAATTCGAAGGTGTTATCTCACTTTGCATGTTACACCATTGGCGGCTAAGTCTTCAAAAACCCGTATGAAATCTTCGTGACATGTGCGTTGAAAAATTCTTCATATAATCCCTGAAATCCGCTCTGGAAGCTGAATTGCTAAAAATAGTAAGTTGTTCGTTTCAGCTCAAATTTTGTAGATGAGTAGCTTGATGTGTTCTGGATGCAGCGTGACTGTTAAAACTTCAAAAATGTTGAAGGAACGCTTAGAATTACACACTTACTAAAAAATAGTAAGTCGTCGAAATCTGATGAAATTTAGCTAAGAGTCTACTGGAAGCACACTGACAGCAATGTTAAGCTCTGTTTTCAATTTATTCACCCCATTTGATTTCAAATTGACCAGAAAGATAGAAACCCTAATTCTCAGACTTGGCCAAATTTCACAATTAAGCTCAATGACGGGCACAATCCTTGAAAGGTAGACATCAAAAAAGAGAGAGAGAAAACCAAAGCCAAAAGGACCGGAATGGAGCAAAAATTAGGGTCCCCATCTTGAATGTATGATGTGTGAAAAGGTCACAAGAAGTAACATTTTCGAAGTAAAATTAAAACAATACTCCAGTCAAAGTTGAAATTCTAGAAGGTCAAGATTCCAGGCGTCAGGCGACAAGTGTTAAAATTGGCAAAGGAGGGAAATTTGAATTCTTGAAGAGAAGTAGTGGAAATTTAATGAGTTTACTAAACTTGGCCTCTTTCTAGAATTCGATTTTGCTATAAGAGCTGAGTGTTTATTCATCCTTTTCACAGCTGAAGAAGTTCGATTTTTGCTCTGAGTTTGAAGTTGCAGTGAGTGACTGAGTTGAGTGTTGAAAAGGATTGCTGAAGCTGAAGGTTGTTGAAGAGGTACGACTTGAAGTAATTGGCTGAAGCTGAAATTTAAAAATCTAAGTTGAAGTTACTGAGATACGAAATTGCTAAGTCGCTTGAAGTCGCAGTGCAAGCTGAAAGTTGTTAAAGAAATTCAATTTGAAGGAGAACATTGCTGAAACTAGAGAAGTGCGACTTGAAGTTGAAGTGAGTTGCTGAAGGCTAAGATTTAAAAGTCCTAGTGTTGGCAAGTTGCTGATTGAAGTTGGCCAATTTCTTGAAGTATTAAAGTTGTTGCAGCCAACTTAGAAAATTTGCTAGGTCGAAGTTGCTGAAACTTTCTAAGTGTTGAAAGTTCGAAATTGTGAAGGAGAAGTTGAGGTTTGCAGATGAATATGAATATTGTAGCGTCTCAAATTCTTGAAGTCAACTGGCAGCCCCTACATGATATTTTATTTATTTTCTAAGTTAATTTGCTGATGGTTGTTTATTATTTTGCAGGATAGCTGAAGTAAGGGCAACTCGCGTGATAGCAATGGCGATCTAGACAGCCGCTATCAAGAAGCCGAGTGCTCCTTCTCACGGAGTCAAAGTTCACTTCGAAGTTGGGCAAGTTGGCTGACACCAATTTGGGCTCTTTCAACTTGGAGACTTTCAAGAGTCCGGAGAATGGGAGCTGGCAGCCACTGCCTCGATCACTTCACACAACATTGTTCGGCGGATTATTTGCAGTCGTTGGTTTCTCACCTATTCAAGCAGTTCTGAGTCGATGATGGAGTGTTAATTGCTATGAGCTTGATAATAACCAATTGTCTCTACCTAGATGGTCAAGCATACCAACCTCACTCCTACAGCTATCGGCGAAGCATTTGGAATTCTACCACACGAGAAGATGATTTACAAATTGAGAGAACGTGCTGAACGAATGTATGCTTCTACATTCGAGAGATGTACAAAGGTGATCAACACTCGCTGGATGAGCAAACCCAAGCCCTCTCGTACAAAGTTGCCGAGGAAAATTATATCAGATGATTTGAAGCGTGAGTATTGTGGACTGATCGCGATGCTTGAAGTAGAGTTGGAGGTCGCCTCAAGCATTCATTTTGGTTTCTCCTTAATGTTTTATCATAATCTCGTATAGGCTGAAAAGACCACATCAATTACCGCATTTTCGATCGCTAGATAATTCTATGTGATAAGTCTCTAAAGTTCCGTATATGCAGCGACATTTTTACATGGGTCTACATTATTTGCTACGCTAGCTTGTATGACAAAGTATAAAGGGATTTCATATAAGGAGCATGTTGGATGTGGTTCTCATCAATTCAAAATGTACGAGGCTTGTCCGCAGCTACACTTGACAAGCACCACACATTACAAACGTGTCAACGATGCCTTTACCATGCACATCACGAGATCACTTCAAGAGTGGACTCATCATAGGATCTCGAGGGAAGCTCAAGAGTTAATTGAAAAGTATGGGTGTTGGTTCATTCAGTTTTTGAAGTTTTCTTACATTAGGCTGCAAGGTTTTTCCTCATATCCATATAGGCTGCCTAAGTACCCAACCAACAGGATTTTAATGTTAGAGATATCTAGGCAACTAGTTGCCTACGATAAGATTTAGAAGAGAAAGAAGAAGGGAGGTGTTGACTTCCAATTGTCATGGGCAATTCGTGACGGCGGTGTCCTTTCACTTCTCAAAATGCAGGAGAAGCTTCAAAGTGAGCTTCTTTCATTTTTCCTATCACACCAGTAGACAGCATTATGATCCACATAGTAATATTAGATGGATACTATCAGAAGAATTCAAGCATAAGGCAAACATTGAGCATTATTGGGCTGGTGCATCAGACAAGGCTGAAGTCAGAAAGAGGATGTTCTCTAGGCTACCAATAAGCATGATTAGGGAGTGTGAAGTCATTCCAGTACCAGACCAGGTGGATGAAGACATGAACGTTCTCCATCCAGATTATGAGGCAGTGAGGGATACTCCACTTCCACTCCCAGATTGGTCAGAGCCTGAGATCGCTGATTTGGACACGCTTTGCATTCCAGTCATGACATTTACCAGAGCATGGGTTGATAGGCACGTGAGCAGACTGAAGAGTAGGCCAATTTCTTTGACCTACAATTTGATGGGAGATCACAGGACACCCACTACCAGCAGGAAGAAACAAGTTACTCGAGGTCCAAAATCTCTAAGGAAGGAGCCAGTTCGACAGGAGCCTATTCAGCCGGAGCCTCTGAGGGTTGTGATTGAGTTGCCTAGGCCACTGGAGACACGTTCTCCAAGTATACAGGAGGTTTCTCTTTTCGCTGATTAGAGAAATGCATTGAATCAGGAGCAGGAAGTACATGAAGAAAATCAGCCACCACAGAGGGAGTCAGTTGGCCAGAGTGTTAATGCGCCTACCAGAGATGATTAGCAGGAGGATGATGATGAGACTACTACTGACACTGATTTTCAGCGTGAGTTAAAGACGGCTTTAGAGGATGATGCAGTTTCAGGGGATACTCAGCCACTAGAGGTTGATGAGCCTCGCCAAAATGATATTGAAGTTGAACAAGTCCGTGAAGTAGAAGCACAAGAACAACAGCCATTTGTTATTCAGCAGGTTGTACTTGATTGGCTTAGAGATAGAATGAGAAGGAGCCCTAGTGAGGAAGTTGATCCGGCAGTAGAGATGGAAGAATTTTTGAATAGGATTAGCGCGCCTCCACCAAAGAAGAGAGCACGAAAATTTTCGAAGATTTCAACTAATGAGGATGGCTCTCTCACCCTTCATATGGCTGTGCCACGAGTTGATTGTGATT
The DNA here is from genome assembly GCA_007258455.2 of Sequoia sempervirens. Lineage (NCBI taxonomy): Eukaryota > Viridiplantae > Streptophyta > Pinopsida > Cupressales > Cupressaceae > Sequoia > Sequoia sempervirens. Next base: position 115,825 of record VDFB02215766.1, read on the forward strand.
GAGATGAGGCAGTACCAGAGAATTATGTGATCACAACTATGGAGTTAGGATGCCCCACAGGTGCACAGATTGTTGAGGAATGTGATAATTCCTATCAGGCGCTTAAGGATAGATTGTTCAGAACTGAAGGAAAGTATAAGAAATTAAAGCAAGAGCATAAAACATTGATAGGATATATGCAGCACTTGTCTCGTCTTTGTGGACAAGAGAATCCAGCAATAGAGCTTCCAGCTGAATTATCCAGAGCATCAGTTAGTGGCTTGGAGGAGTTAAGGAAAGTGGCACGAGGCAGACAAGTGGGTTACAGGTGTTCGTGTCGAGACAGAGAAGTTCATGGAAGATCTTGCTCGTGCTTATCAGCAAGCTTCCAACATTATGGCATGTATGGAGGTAGTTGATCAGGCCTAGGGTGATGCTTTTGTTTATCAGAGCAAAGTTATTTAGCGTCTGGAGGCATTGATGCATACTCCTTTACAGATGTTGATTGATGGAGGAGTCATTCAGGAGGGTGATAGGTATAACTTCGCCGGATGGTACTCTTCGGTAGTCACAGGACGTGTGTTCTTTGATGCAGCACAGGCGGATTCAGCTAGAGTTCGGAAAGCTATGATGAATATTGTCGATGGAGTCCTGAATACCTTGGAGGCAATCTTTGCTAGACAGCTGAATTCCAATGAGGTGACTACTGATAATTTGAGGGGTAGGCTGGCACCTTTCTTTTCCGAGGTGAAGACCTTTGTGCAGGATGACTTTGAGAATATTTTCACTTTCTCCAGCTTGATTCAGAGTACGCAGGATGCCTTAGCTGCTTGGAAAAAATCTTGCATGAGGCATGGACAAATACCATGCTTGAGTTTCAACTTCTTGATTGTATTCCAATCGATTTCTATTCAGAGGTCGAGGTTGTGCTTCTGCCAAGTTCATTGAATTTGCAGCCGTGGAGAGGAAGAATGGAAATGCACTCACTGATGATGACCTCCTAGAAGATTGATTATGGGCATTAATTGCCTTTACTATTTTCCTTGGGAGTGAGGGAATCTTTGATTCATTTATTGTACCACTCCTTATCTCTAGCAATTCTTTTAGGGTTAGGGCCGAGGTTTAATTCCAACCATTCTTTTGATTGTAATTTGAGCCATTCATTGGATCAAGTTATCTATAAAGGGGGAGTCCCCCTCATTTGTTCCTCATTAGATTAGAGGAGATATCAGAGAGTAGACATTTTGTTAGAGCAGAGAGATAGTTTGATAGCTTAGCATAGTGTGGAGAAGAAGGAAAGTTTTCCTTTGAAAGCTTTTGTAAGAGATTGTTGTGTAAAACTTTCATAATAGAAGATATTTTCATTGATGGTGAAATTTGTCTTTGTTATGAATAGCTAGAGAGGTTTCTTCATCCCTTCTACTCCAAGTAGCGTAAAATAGCTTAAGGTAGTGTAATTTTCATTTCATGCAAGTAGATATTAGTTGTGGGTTTGTGGTGTTGATCAAGGCAAGTTCGTTTTATTCCATACCACTAGCAGCTTGCTGACGGCAAGTTCGCCTTGTGTGGTCAACTGGAGAATTTTATAAGCCTAACTTCAGTTGCAATTCATATCTTGGTATGCGTCGTCTTGATGGTATCTCGGTGTCGGAATGTAGCTTGAAAATTTCTCGCTATCCCCTTGAAGATTGCATCAACTTAGTGTAAGCTGTCCAACGTGAGGTGGAGCAGAGTTTGGTTGAAGTGTGTTGAGATTGATCCCACGTCCCGTCTTAGAGTAGAATTTAGGACCTTCTTATCCCTATACTCATTTACATTCCACACATTTCTGGTTAGTTTTAGAAAATCCATACCTCAAACGCCAAATCATTCGCATAAAATCCCCTTCAAATCATCTATCTGTTGTTAGCTACAAAACCTTAAGAACAATTGTGTAAGTCCCCTCATAAAAATAGCATATCACAACGAACCAACTAAGGGTATTCCAAAGCATTTCGAAACCTTGGAGTTGAACGTGCGATCTTTCTTGCAATCTTAGCGCACGGAATACTTTGGTCAAGAGAGAATGGAGTAGCCTTCGGATTACTTTGTTCTGCTGATTGGTGCGGTCACAAAATCATTATCAATTATTCTTAGGACATCCATATCTTGGATCTCTTCTTTCCTTGGATTATTTTCAAAGATATAATTCATCTTTTAACTCAATCCAATTTTCTCGATAAATTTGGTATTAATTTCTAGTACTAATCCTTGTTCAATCATGTTGGTCCCTAGAAGATAGCAAATTTAATTACATACCTAGTTACTAAGCATGAACATTTCTCGTTGGTTCCACTGATTTTCTTAATCATATAGGAGAGTCCCATCTTCGACATATCCTTTTTGAGCATAAGAAACAACCCCAGTGTTCTACTCAATAAAAATTCCAAATATTTCATGATAAATGAAAATGCTATGTTATTCTGACATAGCAATAATTGCTTCCCTTTGAGAGTGTATCCTCTTTTGATATAAGAGTTTAATCAAAGTAGAGTCTAGTCAATACGATGACTTCTTTCCTAGAGTGTAAAGTAGCTTCTTTAACTCACTAGGTATCCTCTTATGTTTCCATTCATAGAGAGTTTCTTAACCTCAAGGGACTTACACCTTCTCATGGCCAATCTTAAACCCAATATTCTCTTCCAATTCTTAAGATAGAATTCTCAATCATTGACTAGTCTGATGTTATAGGTTTTTCTTCCCCTATATATCCCAATCAAGACCGAATGTACAACTCAACCAAGTAAATTATTCCAACTACAAGGTGTTAAAGAGTAGTCAATTACATAACCCAACTCAATAGGTTAAATCTTATCCTAAGATCTCTCTCTTTATTCAAATGAACTTCTTGTCCTAGTTAGGTTATTATCCACCTAGGGTTTCATTCAAGAGTAAGGTAGTGATCAAGTAATTATTCTCATAAAGAACTTTTCAATGTGGTTAACAAGTGTCACATCCTACCTTATCTTTTCATTCCATCTCTATAGCTTATGGCTAAACCTTTCTCCATCCTCAGGTTTCTTAGCATAGTAATTTTTAGTGTCAAGTCACTTTACAACATGGATATATTTCTTAATACATAGTATTACAACATATATATAGAAATAACATCATTATATACTTCCCCTATATAAGGTATATAGGAGTGTAGAGACACTTTCTTTCAATCACGATAAACTAGATCTTCCTTTGCCAATCTTATAGGCAATGATCTTTCCCTATGACGACCAAATTATCCGCTTATCCTTTTCTAAGGTAGCAATGACAATATCATTTGATTATTTTAATCAAATAATCATAAGGCATGAAATTATAATAGGTTATAATCCTTGACCTTTATCTTTTACCAAAATCCCAATACATTTTCCTTGTGGTCATAAAATGTATGACTTTAATTGTCAACATGACTTGCAAAGAAGTCATTAATCTTTCAAAATTGAAAGCATACCTTCAAGCTGCTAGTCGATACTAACTCGAAATAACTAATTTCTTTTTTCTCATTTTAATCAAACTCCAATAATCTTACTGATTTTGGTTGGTGGAATCATGCCCACATTGTTGATTACCTTGTTTCTGACCATCCCGGTCCTTTCTCTTTTTCCTTGGTACTAACTCTTTTCTTGCAAGATCCTATCTTTACACAAGAATTAGGTTTATGTCAAAAGTTTTCCAACCCATGTGGACACCTTCTTCATTGACTTTCTACTTTGATCTAAATAATCCCGACTTTGCATATGCACAAATTCATAGTGTTTTTACTAAATCCAAAAGTTCTTGACTCTTAACAACTTCAGTCTGCTACTACAAAGGGTTATCTCATTTCTTCTGATTTCCTTAAGTCATAAAACTATTCCGTTGGATAAAGGTATATACTGGTTATTCTTCCTAACCTTTCTTCATAACCTGATTGCATAATCTTTCGCAGTCCTAGGTATTATCATAAGTTGTTGGTTTAGGAGTTCTTACTCCAAGGATAACTCTTAACTCGTCCCAATTTACATAAGTTACTAGGGATCTCATATTCCTTTTCACTTCACTAAGTTCTTTTCTCTTGCCGTTGTGGCACAAGAACTTTTCAACCATTATCTTCTGATAAGGTTTACACATTGTTGCGTAATGAGCTCATAGGTTTCAGTGCAGAACTTGGTAGCTCTGATACCACATGTAACATACCAACCCTTCAGTAAAGTAATAGTTTACTAAATTTACATCATACGAGTAAATAAACATGTTAACATGACATTGCAATAAAAATTTTCCTTTTCTTTATTGATAATTCATGTACAAATTGCCATATCTATTTACAAATAAAGATTCCATATCATTATAATAACTTCACAAGTACATGAAACAAGATTACATACCTTAACTAACATAGCTCCATTGAGCTTTGGAACAAATAGTAGCAAGACGGTCCATGATCTTCCCTTTCAAATCTTGGTTCTTCAATAGCCTGTTGTGGAGGAGAAACATTACTTGAGAACTTTTCCGCCAACCACAAACTTATAATGCGGTCCCCCGCACATCTATTAGTCAATAGATGGCCCTCCCTTCAACGAAGAGATTGGTAGAGTAACCGATACTGTTAACCAACTGAGCATAGTGGTGTGTCCTACATGACTAGAACCTTGTAATCCCACAATCCCGAACTAGCATGTACTATTGGATCACGGTTAACTGACAGTGTAATCATCATCCGATTTAAGAGGATATAAGTACATTACACTACTTTGATCAAAGAGTTTTAGTTCAGTAAACTATTGAGAAAGTCATCTATCGCATACACTACTCAGGGCCGATTTGACTTAGGGCTATCTTACACTACGCATAGGCTATGTCCTTAAATGGGTAATCAGTCACCCCAGACTACCTACAACAATTCTATCTACTAAAAATGAAACAGTCTACAAGTGTTTTATACAATTCCTCCTAATCAAGAAATATTTATCCTAAGAGTACTTAGCTTACCTTAGTTAACCTAATAACTTAAGCTCAAAAGACCTTACTTGACTCTGCCTTCATTTCGAACCTAGTAAATATTAACTATTACCATTGTATTCTCCTTATAAAGAGACCATTCAATATATGCAATTTCACACTAATATGCATTTTAAACCTCCTCATAAATTCCTTCACATAAATTCACTTCTTATTCACTATTAAGTAAACATTCCTCATAATAGCTCATTTTCCCTATAATCTAATTTGCATTCAAGAAATGATCTTCAATCTTTGCACATACATCAAACATAAAGAAACAGATATATTTCAATCATAATCAAAATTGAAGATAAAGAATATTTCATGCCTAATTATGAGCTTTCCTTCAAATGACGCAATCCCAGTCTTCCTCTTAACACAAACCCTCAATGTTGACAAAATCCTCACTCAGAAATTATACTCTCAATTGATGAATATACAACTGTATTGGAATAACTTTGAATATGGTGATATTAATCTGGTATTTCCTCTGTTCTTAACACTCAGAATAGAGAATGATTTTAGATCAATGAAAATTGTGGGCTAAGCTCAAAAAACAATAGAAATTCGGATTTTGCAAGTGATGCATGATGAATGAATTGGCTTTACTTCATTTGCAAAGCCCCCACCTCAACAATTTCCACTCTGCAGGCATGTAAATTGACAGAACTCTCTTTGAATATTTCAAAATGAAATGTGGCGGATTTCCACACTTAATCATAGCTTAAAGAGGTGAATCGACTTCCAGCATATCAAAGAATGTTTCAAACTTGCATATGTTAAAAATGGAGGGTCAACACCTACAGGCGTCTCCCCAAATATGGCGCGATTTATGAAATATGGCAGGTTTCCATCTTGCAAAAAAGGTCATGGTTTATCTTTCAAACACCTTGCTCATTTACTGGCTGATCGACCCATCTCATAACTACGTTTGAATCATTCATACTTCCAAGTGCGCATTACCCAGGCGTGTATTTCTAGCGCCATTTTTTTTCATTGTCAATGCATTAAGCATTTCCAATAGTTTGAGACATTAATATTTCATGTGGTAGGAAATATTTCGATTTCCTATGTTTCAAGTGATTTAAATATAAAAATAAGAATAGCTCGATTCATGGTTGGTGATTAATAATCAGCTGAAAGATATTTCATCGATTTCCATAGTTTAGACTTTAATATACCCTCAAAGTGAAATATATTTTAATTTAATTTTCCAATAATGAGATTTAAAATATTAAACTTAGGAAATAAGTTAATTTCCAAAGTGGAGATCAATTTAGAAAATAATTCGATTTTCATAAATTGAGAAATTAAATAAAATATAATTCCATTATATATTTTATTATATAAATATTATTATAGTCTTAAATATATTATAATATATATATATATATATACATATATTTAACCAATATATAGATATATTGTGAGCCAGTCAGCATATACCCGATATATATATATATATATATATATATATATATATATATATATATATGTATGTATGTAAAGTCATCAGGCAATAATAATATAATATTATTAATATCACATATATAGGTTATGTGCATATATTCGTGTATATATTAGTGTATACCTCTATGTACACGTATATGTAAGTATACCAAATTGATGCATCCGTATGAGCACATTCATCTGCCAGCATACGCTTGTATCAATGTGTATATACGTATGAATATGTGTATATACAATATACATGCATATATGTTCACTTTCGTTTCACATACAACCATTTACGTTACCATCATAATGGTCGTAATATCACAAGACAGATACAAGGATATACATCACTCATAAATGCATACAAAGGAAGACAAGACTCCTAATGCAACATACATGCTATGGATGACTTCCCTATAATCCACACAGACTGACTTAGTTCACTCAATCTAAGATGACGTGTGTGTATGCTCAGTTAATTCACTTTATCGGTTAAATGACCAACCCCCTCCTGAGTGATATTTCCCCTCCGCTTGGAGGAATGGTTCACATACCTGCATCCACTGACATAAACTGACGATAGTCATATGTTCACAACAATAGCAGTATATATAAATGTCTCAAGTTAGAATAACATGATTTATTAACCTCCTTATGCAATATTTCACCATGAATAACATCAAGTGAGATAACATTCATATTGAAAACAAGGTACAAGCATCATTAATTCATTTCCAGAATTCATATTACATTCACTTTTCTTCTATCTAGTATTAGTAAACAGTAACCTCACAATTTGGGATGTAACATTCTAGGGGCAGAGCCCACAATGGGGTCAAGGGTCAGCTTTATCAATATGTTTTCTGCAATGCCAAGTCAATACTTTTTCTAATAAAATCTTTATCCTTTGGAAAACTAATAGCAAATATTAAGAATCTAACTAGTCTAAATGATGAGGGCTATACATATTTTCTCAATGTCTATGAAGATTTTCGCTTAATGTTGTTATTTCTTTTCCTAATGCTCACATTTTAACTAATGAAGACCTAGCTAATGCTCTCACCATTGGTGTTCTCAATTTTCCTATCCTAATACTCACTTTTGCATATTTTTGTTGCAACTTGCAGCCTTGCTTAATGCTATTAAAACTTTATATGGTTTTGGAATGAGGCTGGGATCTTAATTTATTACTTTTATGGGTGCTTAGGGTGTGGGTGGGGTCCATTTAGGGTTAGGTTTAGTGGCCAAAATATTAAAAAATACCTAATTTTCTTAAATTATCATTTTTCTCAGCTATTTGTTGTACAAGATGGATAGGATTTTTTGGTGCATTTAAGGGACGTTGACAAGTCCCTTAAGGGTTTGTGAGATGTCCCTATGTTTTGCCGTAGTTTGCAAATTAAGGGGATGCCCCAAAAATGTCCTCTCTTTGAGGGAGATGCCTTGAGGATGCCCCCTATCTATAGTTGATAATGGTAGCATAGTGGGGAGACATTTCTTTGGAGGATCCTAGTTGATAGGGGTTTAATACCCTTCATGGAGAAGCTAAACGGGTATGATACGCCTTTAGCACTAGAGTTTACTAAAGGATAGGATAATATGCTTCTTGTGATATAGGGGATGGTATTTAAGGTAACTCAAGAATTATTTGTGGAGATGATTGGACTTTCGATAATCGGAGCTAAAATCTTTAAAAAGAGTGGATGATGATTTTATCTTGATCTTCCTGAAATTAGGTGAAGACTTGAAGAAGCTACACTCAAGACATGCTAGAAGCCCTTTACAATCTCCATGGAATGAGGTGGCTTTGTGTGTTATGAGGTTTGTTACTTTGGAATGAAGATTCAAATCCCTATATTCTTATTATTTTATCTTGCTTAATCACTTTCACTATAAAAGATTATTTTCTTTCCCCTCTTATTTACTGTCCTCAGTGGAAAACTCTATTAAAGATTGTAGAAGATCCCCTAGGATGATACTTCTACATTAAGGGTTAATAATGCTTATTGTTAACTTTATCAGATTAAGTTCCATTGTTTATTGCCATGTTCATAAAAAGAAAGATGATGAAGGAAAAGGGTGGGAGAGTCCACAGATTCTAGTTTTGGGCATCTAGAAGACCCTATTCATGTGGATGATTCTAAGTATAACACTAAGTTTCAGTATCAGACTGAGGTTTCTTTGTCCAAGGATAAGAATTTTGATATTTGAGAGAATAGTAATTTGGAAGGTAGTAGTAAAGGAATTGATCGTGTCAAGGATAATAAAAGGAAGATGATGGGTTCCTCTAAGGAGTTTACTGAAGCCTCTATGATTGTGAAGAAGGGTATTGAGAATAAGGGTGCTGGTAAAACATAGGAGATACAAAAGAAAGTTGATGCTCAAAGGGTGGATATTAGTGTTGAGTTTTTTCACTTGGATAGGAACTTCTGCACACATTCAGTGTGAACATGTGGAAAGAGATCAAGTGGTTCAAGTTATTCTGTTTTACATTTCACTTTTGGTGTAAAAGTGAAAGTCTTTTATTTAGCTAAATAAGTCTAATAAAGTGTTGATATGCATTAATGATTTAGACTTATCTTCCATCTCATGCTTATAAGTGATAACGATGCTTTTTGTAATTAAAGTTGATATTTTGGAAGATTAGATGTTTAGCTAAATTAATATAAAGAAATGAGCAAGATAGAAAGATTATAATATACTTAACAATGAATTTCCATGAAGTTATGAGTAAGATCGGTTGTGGAGGTTTTTTTTAAAGTTTTTTTGAAGCAATGGAAAATTGATTTGAAGGTGTAATTATTTGTGTATGCTTCCATATTTTGAAGTTTTCATTATTGTGTAATTGATACAATATTATTTAACATTAGGACATTAATCAGTAGGGTTTGAAAATCTTTTTATAGTATCAGAGCAAAGATAGGAAAATCACGTATCTTTGAAGAAGTAAATTTAAGGATTTTTTCTTTGAAAAATGTGTAGGATTTTTCTTTTAAAAAATGTACTAGAATATGGATACAAATTGTGTAGGGATTTTTTTGCTTAAAATCATGGTTTCTTTTTGTGTAAATTTTGTGCAGCATTCATCACAGAAAATTCCAAAAGTTTCTTTGAAAAATCATAGGGCTTTCATAGAAGATTGTGCACTAGAAGATATTGCAATGAGAAATTGTGGTTATTTTTTAGTTGAAAAACCAGCAACCAATTTTTTCTTGAAACTTTTGAGTGGCGAGTTTATCAATTTGTGGCGCCTGGGGTTTTTAAAACCCATCAACAGGGTTTTTTTTGGTGATGAATTTACTAAACTTGTGTCTATGGTTTGTTGTAGTTGGGGTTTGAATCAATGGCTAGAGTAGTTGCTAGAGGTTAAGGCAGAAATGAATTAGGGTTTACAGTATGTAAACATAGGGATTGTAATATGTTTTGATTTTTTTATTTTTTTTTTAGATCTTTATTTTTCAGATCAAGGAGTTTGTGAAGAACTTTTTTTAATGGCATTGGCTAGCCTTAGGATTCGGGATAGATTAGATGGTGCATAAAATTTTCTACCTTGGAAAGTCAGGGTGACTTTGTTGTTAGAGGAAAATAATCTTTCCAGGATATCGTATTAATTGAGCCATCTCAACCTATAGATTTGCATCAATTGGAATCTCAGAAGAAGAAAGAGGTTAAAGCCAAGCAGATGATCATGGATGCAGTTAAGGATCATTTAATTCCTCATGTATCTAAAAAGAAAACAACCGCGGAGATGTTTGATGCTTAGGTTAGTTGTTTCTAGAGTGAAAACATAAATAAGAAAATGATATTGAGAAATAGACTTAGATCAATATAGAGGAGTTAAATAGATATAGTTATCAATTACCTAATGAAGATCACACAACTTCTTGAATTCAGACTGTTGTCACAAAAATTAGAACTGCTATAGCTTGTATTCTCCTTCAATTCCTTGTGTTTGACACTCATATCTTGCGTTTCAACATTGGGAGAACTTTCCACACCATTTTCCTCATGTGCCACAACATTTTTTACATGGTTATGCTCAGTAGTATGGCTGCTGTTGCAAAAATCAGAATTGTTATCAGGGCTGATAACAACTCCTTGAACGCAGTGAATATCATTCTGGGGTTCCACCATACCATTATCATGTTGTAAAATTTCCTTGTCAACAACCACTTCAGCTTTAACCCCATGTTCACTTGTAGGTTGAAAATGATTTTGAAGCATTTCCTTTTTCTTATCCTTTCTTTTAGATTTCCCAAACATTCTTAGAAATCCCTGTTGTGTTTTTGGATCACTCATCAAATCATACAAGTTCTGCATCAAATCAAGAGTGGATTTATCGAAAGCCATTTTTCTCTCTGTTCTGAATGTAAGAGACTTCCCCGAAAGGATGGCAGGAAACTGCTTTGATACCACTGTAATGGCCCACCCCAAATGGAACAATCTTTTTGCAATTTCTTTCTGATTTGTCTCAGTTTGGCATATTGGACATTTTTTCAAACAGTTTGCATAACATAAATTGACATAAACTTCAAGATGTAAGTACATGCAAGTCTGATTACCAATTTTCTGAGCTTCCTTTCATGACAAATGACTGTTATAAATGTTATGTATGTAGAAATGAAATTACAGTCTCATACATAATCAATCTGGGCACTAATATGGACAATCATGCATACTTCTAATGCTCAGAATGAGCTACAGCAACAGATATGGAGTAACCAAGGTATTAACAACAGATAGGAATGAGTTTAAGAGTATAATTCATGCACAATATTTACTACAACAGACTCTAAGAGGCATTTATATTAATTTTCTGAGTGCTAAGTGACTGATTGACTTGCACAAACTACACAGGAAATTACAGCAGTTCTTATAAGTCCCTTTTCAATCAATACAAAGCTAGCACAAGACCATATAAATGAAACTAAGACAGTATCTCAACCAGACCTGGCTAAGACGCACAGCCAGTGATGCTAAATGGCTTTAGTCTGCAGAAGAAATGCTCCAGGTTAAGCGAGTATTGATTGGAAGAGACTCTCATACACCTAGATCAAGTCCAAATGCATACAGTAGCAGCAATCTGTCTCAGTTTCTGATTTACAAACCAGAAAATAGGTAATGACTACCTTCACAAATCCGTACCAATGCCTAACATTCATGTCCAGACCAGATTTGATGCTCAGAACTGATCAGACTTCGACAACAATAGATATAATGTCTTGGTTTCATGACTAAGAGCTTCCTCATAGATATTCAATATTCTTCAACACCCTTGCATATCAGAATTATATTGTAGCGACACTGTAGCAGCAAAATGAAAATTTCAATATTCTGATAAATTATCAAACTCCTCACGAATTCTTCAAACCCTTGTAAACTTCAGAAATTCTTCTCGCACAAATGTGACCTCCGTGTGAAGCCACCAATTAGCAAACCTCAGATGATCTTTCACACCCTCGGAAAGCTCAAATCAAGAAGCTACACTCTCCAAGATCGTTGCAGCTGAAAACCCTAGGTCTCCACCTCCAAAATGCAAAGCACAAAGCCAATTTGATAAAATGATCATGAATAATAATGAAATGCTTTTCAAAAGCCTTTATATAACTTCAATTTGCATTTTACTAAATCTCTTTTAATTTACTTTAGTTTCATCTCCTTTTCCCTCCTTTTTGGTGCACAACACTAAAATAAAAAGTATACTTTATTAACCACTTATATCTCCCCTTTTTAATATCACTTTAACACTTACAATAAAAGTATACCTAAAAATCATTAAAATACCTTTTTAATAAAATCCTTATGTCTCCCTTTATGTTCTTTAATAATGACTTTATTATTGACTTTATAATCGTTAAATAATAAAACATTTAATGTAGTGCACTTTATAATAATAATTAATTATTATTAAAATATCACTTTAATAATAATTAAAACTTCATAACTCCAATATTAAACTTCATAAATGAATTTCGTTTGTGCCAGGAGGTAGCACACTGCATTCTCTGTCCATCTGGATGCCTTACTAAAAATAGTAAGGTGGGTCTCTAACATCCAACTAACTTACTATAAATAGTAAGTGTATGCACATAAAGCCAGAAACCCCTTAATAACAATGCCTCAAAACATACCAAAGATTTGGAAATGAAAACATTGTCAACTGCCAACTGGAGAGCCAGGTAACTCCACAATAGGGTCCTCAAATCACCATCATTAGCCTACAAGGACCCAGTGATACGCTAAACCATCAAACTCTGACACTTGCTCAAAAAGGGGGACATTACAGTCCGCCCTCCCTGAAATTGCTTGTCCCCAAGCAATCTCCACTGCAAAGAAACTCCACTCCACCGAAGGTCCAAAGGAAGAACTGTAAAATGTCCCACACATCTCTAACCAACTCTTACAGCACCAACATAATCACAATGTGTAAATCACCAGTAAGCTTTGTCTGGAATCCTGATGCACTAGAAACTTTGCGATCAATGATCAACTAAATGTCGGGATCCCAAATTACTTTGTAAAATGCCCAACTACTTGTCCACAACACCCACTGGATAGAGACTGACCCATGCTTAGAACTGTTGTGAACAACTACCACAACGTAGAGCAATCTACCAAACAGAAAAATCCCTGGATCCCATAACCGAAATGGAAGTTTTCCATGCATATCATCCGCTAACCTACATTGCGCTACTCTAATATAATCTTCACCATGCTGAGAATGGTGAAGCAACTCTCCAAGATCTAGCCGAACTAACGTGCCAAACTAGTTGCCACCTAGATCCCAATGTAACTGAAACTCACATCCATCAATCATGAAGAGGTAAATATATCTTGAAGTGTTTGAACCACAACATCCCCCTTCATCCTCCCAAGTCAAGGGAATAATAAAACTCTCCTCCACCATCGTTGTAAGGACTACATGCGCCATCATGCCTACTACCACTGCAACCTCTTTGAAGACATGTCTCTAATGGAGATTTATGAGACAACGAAGTTGCAAACTCTGCCTGGTGCACCTTAGCATGAAGGTAATTTGAACTCTGACCCTGCAAGTAAGCCTCTGAAAACAACTAATTCAGACACTTGCAATCTTTAGTTCCATCTTCTAAAGATGGCAACTCTTCATACCACAAAGGATGATAGGAATCCTGAGCCAATCCACACGTACGCCTCATCAAGTCATCAACGTGTGGACCAAAGGAGAAGTGATGCTCCAATTCTTTTCTTTTAAGATTGTTATTGATTTCAATACTTTGGTGGATTTTTTTCAAAACCAGTTGTTGGGCATTTTTCCTTTCCACATTAGAGTTAACATTTGCATTTTCAGAGTCTAGTTTTCTAGAGTCGACTCCATAAGGAGTGTTAGGACCAACAGAGTTTAAAGGAGATTCCAAGTGAGTAGAAGCCGAAATGAGTGTTCCAAGCTTAACCTCACACACCTCGAGGGAACATCCCACGGGTGCAGGTGGGGCTCTTTCCACTCCATTAATAGAAATTAGAATGGGGCAACAAATCTCCATTGCATCAGGGGGACTGAGGCTTATTTGGTCAAAAGGAACCGCAAGATTCCCGGAAGGGGGGACTGCCATCATTTGCATCTAGCACACCCAATTCAGAATTACCGCTTCCTACCAGAGGGGAGACAATATTGCCAAAACAATCCTCCAAGGGAGGGTCACTAGCAATATCCACCCCAACTAATTGCACATTAAAATTAGAGGGAGGGGGTTCTTATTTAATTTGTGGAGGATAATAGTGCAATTCCTTTTGAGATGGTCCTCTTTTCTACAAAGATAATACACATTTAGACCACCCAAGACATCTATTGCACATAAATGTGGCATGCCCTAGAAGGAAACTCAAACGAAATATGGAATTTCCATTCCAAGCTCAAGAGAAATTAGCACCCTCACATCCAAATGCAAGAGGGTAAATTTAGAGTCTCCAACCCTAATGACCTTCCTGAAAGAAGTCAACAATTGTGGGATAACCTCCCAGAACATAGGAGGTAGATTCCTAACAATTAGCCATCTAGGGCTTGAAAGAGCCAAAACTTCCTCATACATGGCTTCATGCGACCACTTCAGAGCTTGGAATGTGCATTTCCCCACATTCCAAAATTGTTTTTCAGTTATTATCTCTTGCATTTTAGCGATTTGAAGGAAGACCAAGAACAAACCTTTTTGCACCATTCTACAGAAAGAAATCCCAACACCAAATTGCTTCCCCCAAATATTAACCATTGATCTTGGAATCTTTTGGTTGGAGTTTTGTTTATATCCACAACCACAAAGAAAATAGCAATGCTCTTTAACGTAGCTTTCTCATTGTTTAGAGTTTCAATCATCTCTGAATTAGGGGAAAGAGAGATAACTTTAGGATTCTTGAGAGAATACATACCTTGTCTTCCGCCATCTTGTCCATTGAAAGGTTCCTCACCAAAACTATCTTGTGTGAAGCCAACAGAGTCAAGCACCGCCAAAGATTTTTCAACATCTCGAAATGATTTAAAACCATGAGGGTTAGATAAATCCCCATCAAGGGCTGCGGATGGCAGATCTCCATCCATGAATGCAAATAAATGCTAGGGTACTAACCCTAGCCACTAGTCGAGGTTGAAGCTACCAAAAGCACAGAATAAATGGATAGCTAAGCAAACTTCAAGCCAAAAAAACAAACAGACCATCTATTCCACATGCATAGAGAAACGAGGAAAAGCCAAGAGAAGGGAATGCTTACACAATCAAAGGACAAACCTTCGTGGAGGAGGAATGAATCCTCCCCCATCGACACTGGAGAGCCTGCCATGCAATCACGTTCCTTACGGCCTCCTCAAAGCACAAGCCAACCTTCCCCTCGATCAAAATTCTCTTCTAAATTTTAGTGGGTCTATTTGTTTCATGGCTCATAGTTTTGATCCAAACAAAGGTTTTCGTCCTTGAGTGTTCAAATTTGTAAAATGAATTCAATAATGACAATAATGGATATCTCAATTTGGGCACTTTCCTTTCTTAAATAGGTGCCTCACTTTGGACCCCTTAATATTTTAGTTTTCCCTCTAACTGAAATTTAAAAAGATATTAAAAAAAGAAATATATACGCCTCATAATGTTTCATTTAGACGGCCTCCTATAATAACACTGAAATCGCCCTTTTAAAGAATGATTGGGCGTAATTTTCAATGTTATTATGAATTTATTTCTCTTATTATGTCTTTTAGCCTACTCGAAATAGAAATAGACCACGAGTCTTCAATTAAATCCTTCATTCTTAAGAAGGGAACATGACATTCTCCAAAATGCCAAATACTTCATCAAGATGCCTCAAGTGATCCTCCCACATCCTATCATAGATAAGAATGTCATTCAGAATGCTAACACATTTTTTTTAACTAATTGATGAACACTTAGTTCGTACAAGATTGGAAGGTGGCTTGTGCTTTTGTCGAGCCAAAAGGCATGACCAAAACCTCAATGTCCATGATGACTTCTAAATTTTGTTTAGTGTGTATCCTCCTCGATTACCTTAATTTGATGATACCCTAAACAAAAATCAATCTTGGAGAAGTAAACTGCCCCATGATGCTCATCTATCAACTCATCAATCCTAGGAATGGGATACTTATTCTTGATTGTCTTCTTGTTGAGAGCCTTGTAGTTAATGCACGTCCTCATTATTCCATCCATCTTCTTAACCAAGACCATTTAAGATGCAAAGGGGCTAGAGCTTATCCTAATGTGCCATATGTCCAAGAGTTTCTTGTGTCTTCGGGGACAATGATAAGGAGTGGTAATGATAGGCTTGGAACTTGTCTCAAACTCTATTATATGCTAAAACCCTTTATTTGGTAGCAATCTTGGAGATATATTATTGATCACTACACTAAGCTTATCCAAAATAGATTGAATATCAACATGATAAGATTTCCTAGCTATAGATGACTTTGTGGTTGTCACCAAACATTACACTGCCCAAGTTACTTGTGTTTTGTGAAATGACCTTTCCATCCTCTTAGTTGAGACAACTCTTGGGGCTCCATTTGAATTACCTCGAAGCATTTCTTCCTCACCCTCTTATTTAAATTACAGCTCCATAGCCTAGTAGTTCTATGTGAATTTTTGTCATGTCCTTGAATTGGAGGTATATTAAATTAATTATTTATTAAGTTATTCAAATAAAATATAATATCAAAAGGGATGACTTATTATTTAATTAATTTAATATAAATTGACTTAAGTGACTTAAAAATAAAATAATAAAGTCACTTGAGAAATAAAATAATATTTTTTTTAAAAGCTTCTTAAAAATGTATTGAGAAATCTATTTAAGAAGCTTTTGGCTAAGCATTTAGACACACTTGACTTGGAATTCATTTTACTCATTATCTGCGAGGTATGTAGATAAAGCTAAATGTTTAGCATTTACTCGAGGGTTTGAAGACTCTAAAGTGCCAAGTTCGGTTGTGAAAGATCAATCCTAGCTGGAGTTGAGGAATCCATCTAGGGTTTCTACTTGTGCTTCATTGAAGGGATTTAATTATAGTAACTGTTGCATTGCTGCAATTTTATTTGGAGATTATCGATTGTATTAAGCTTATTTGAGAAACTAAGTATTTATTTGCAATAACTGATGTATTATTGCAAATTTTATTGAGAACTTATATTAATGCAATAATTGGATTATTATTGCATTTATTCATTGTGCTGGTATTTATATCTTCAGAATAAAGTTTATTATTCAAAATATCTTCGGTAATTATCTCTGAGTAATATTTAAAAAGGGCAAAAGTAACTCTTTGGGTAAATATTGGAGAAAATAAATATATTGTCGGAGGTGAACTATGGTTGATGCATTTAAGGAAAAATAATAATTTCCTTGTCGGGCAATTCTGGATATTATAGTGCCGCTACAGCTTATGAAATTTATATTATAAGTAAAGGAAAACATTTATTTTCCTTGAGGAGTGATAAAGTAGATTTGGAAGGTAATATATTTGCCGTGATACTTTGGAGAAAAATATTACTTTGGTGAATATTTCTTTGGCGGACGATAAAGTAATATTGGGGAAGAAAAATATATCTAGAAAGGAAATATTATTTTCTTTATCGGGCGATGATGTATTAGAAGGAAAAATTAAATTCCTTGCAAAGACGAATAATTTTGTGGAGAATATTTTTATTTCTAATGTTGCCGTGAGAGATTTAAAATGCGGGCTTCTCTTCACCTACATTGGTCGATTATCTCAAAACAGAGGAGGCGTGATCATTTCAAGAACTTCAATGCCGTTTTTCAGACCAGTCAAGAGGGTCGATTGAGGTTTGATGTATTCTGGGGCTGATTCGATTTCCAGGAAGAATCGATCTGGCTGAGAAGAGTATTACAGTTTGTATAAGAGTTTTGAATATCTTACATCTGCGGTTTTGGTTGGGGAAAAACTCGTGGTATCTTCTTGCATTTAGGTGCAGTCTGGTAGTACCTGACTTTGGGAGTATAGCAACCCAGCACTTAGGAATTACAATTTTGGAAAGACATCTCATAGCTGGAAATGACGGCATGAAGGCAGATTGTATTGAAGTTTTCAAATCAGTCAACCGCTGCAATCAGGTTCTCTTTCTTACATTGTATAGTTGGCATTTAGTTACATCTGCGTTTCATTATTTGCTGGTTGAGTCACTGTAATACAGCAGTTTGGTATTCACATGATCAGTATAGCTGAAGCTTGCATTTTATTGAATTCATGAGAATTGGAGTGGGCATTGTAAAACATTGGCAAATATTGTAATCAATCCCAAGGCTGCAATGGAAGGAGTTTTGAATGCATGACAAGTGTTTGTAAAAATGTCTCTCAGCTGTAGGTGTTAATTTGCATTAGTTTCAGTCATCTATATGCACTTGAAAGGAAAAAAGACACTTGCATTTACTCTCCATTGCATTGTTAGACAATTTAGCATCCATTTTCAAGAATTCCAAACATGTTTGCATCAATCAAAATCCAAGCAAGCAAACTGAAAACACAAAATAGCAAGCTCAGATTTCACAAGACAACTATTTGACGAAATGTGCAAGGCATAAAAAGTGAAAACAAAGTCAGATTTTGCCAGGGACATTACAATTTCCCAAGGGAATGTAACACCGCACTCATAACACCATGTTTATCCCAACTAGACCAACCACATAGAATTCATCATGCATCTAGTATGTACTCAAAATGATGCCGAAACATTGAATCCTCTTGTTGCAAGGAATGGTGAAGCCATTTGCCACTATGACGTTGAATCCTACAAATTCCTCTATTCCTAAACCTCTTTTAGAAACCAATTCTTCGTCTATGAAGTTGTGTGGCTCCACTGTCAATCAACATTGTAATTTTCTACCCATGCAAGGCTCCATGAACTTTGAAAGGATGGTACTTAGGAGCACTCAAAAGTCTGCCGAGGGTACCTCTAGAAGTTTCTTTTTCTTCCTTTCCTTCTAATTCTTCTTTCTCAATCTCTAGTTTAGGATCCTTTGATTCTTCATTAGACATCAGCTCTATGTAATGTACTTATTTTTGGCTAATACATCAATTATTGGGCTCCCATGGTTCCTTGCATGAGAAGCACAATTTGTTTCTCTTAAGCTGATTCTCGGATTCATCATCTTTGTTGATTTTTTTTGTTATGTTCTTTGGATTTGGAGCTCCTTAAAAATGGTTTATTTTAAGGTCTAAAAGTTGATGCCTTTGTGTGAAAATTGTTCTCGGAAACTAAAGATTCTAAATTCAAAGCTCTCTTGATGAGTTTCTATAAAGATAATGAATCAAAGACCTTTACTAAACCATTGAGTTGTTTGGTAAACCCTTCCACAAATAGTACTATGAGTCTTATTTCTAAGACATTAGAAACCATCACTAAAAGTCTAGGAAACTCCACAACATAGCTGTCCACTATCCCATATTGCTTAAGTTGTGCCAATTGCTTGAAATGAAATAGAGTTTTCTTTGAGTGATCATCTCATGATACCACATTTATGAGCTACTCCTAAATGGAGGGTAGTGAACTTGTTTGCCTCTTCTTCAAACATCAAGTTCAATTAGAATAATGTTTTTAACTTTTGTAACCGAGATCTGGCAAAACATTTGTTAAATCCATTATATGTAGAAATGGTGATCTTACCCAAATAGTTTTGGATGTCTTTACGTGGTCGATCTTGTTGAGTTTTCCTCCCTCCTTGATCCATTCCTCATTCTTAAATCACAAAAATCTAAAAAAGTCAAATCATTATGAATGTCTTTGCTTAGTTCTTCATATTCTTCGTAGAATGCATGGAATCATTCCTTATTTGATGCCAAAAGACTTCTTTCTTCACTAACTGCTCTTCTTCTCTTTGCAAGAATTTGACTAAGAAGGTCTTAGAAGGTGGGTTGATTGAAGTTTTGCTTGTGACCCGAAGAGCTTTCTTCTCTCTGATTTGTCTTATTTTTATTAATATTATCAAGGCTTGCGCAAATTCAGCTACGGACTCATAGATCTTTGGATTGTCCTTGTTAAATCTCTTTGACCTTAACTGATGGCTTTTTGCAAAGAGTTAATGTCATCTAGAGGTATTCTCTTGCTTCTGTCTCTGTCTCTCATGACTTCTTTGTCTGATTTAAATACCTAAAATTTTCTTTGTTTATTTTGATAATATCTAAGTTCTCTTTCATTGGCTGACATGTGTCAAAAGAAAATGTAGATCTGCATCAAAGTGTTAGCTTTCTACCCTATAGGCTGGCAAGATCAAAGCTTTGATACAATGATAATGTCCCCAATCAGGAACCTTTGGAAAGTAAGCAATTTCCTTGTATTTTATAATTATAAAACTGTAAATAAGCAATTTCCTTGTATTTTATAATTATAAAACTGAAAATGAATGTTAAAAATTTGTAACTAAACCCTACATTAACAATCTTTAGCAATAGTAATTTTTCAGAACTTAATTTAAACCTTCATTCAGTGATTAATTATGCCAAAATAATTAATGAGACCTTCATATCTGATTAGCAATAATTATAATTGGAATAACAGCCAAAATAATAAATAATAAATTTTAGCAATATCAAATCCTGGGACAACATATGAATCGATCAACAATAAATCAGTTCCAAATTACATGTTAAATGCTTGAACAACAGCAGTAAACCTGTTTTGGATTACAAATAACTGTAGTCTTCTTACAATTTGTTGTACAGCCCATACAACAGAGAAACCCTTGTCAAATGACACTAATGATGTGTAGTCTACTCAAGGTGGTGCAGGTTGGAAACAAATTGATAAAAAATCAAATTGTTGGAAGAAATGTAGGCACAATAAAGAGGGAATTTTGGATTTGTACAATAGCCTTAGAACAGTATGGCGGTGGCTGGTATGGAGTGAAAATGTCTAAAAAACCCTATCAATCTGCTACCAAAATATTGATTTCAAATGTGGAGTAGGGTATCAATGCAGACCAACACTTTATGAGTCTAAACCTCAACCAAAGTTGCTGATTTGATGGCATTGGCTGAATTTGTTTGCAAATATGAATAAATCTAATTGAAATAAATTGCAACAATAAGCTCAAATGCAATCCCTTAGTGTAATTGTCCCCAGCGGACAAGAGGACTTTTGCTTTCAAATCCACAATGGGAACTAAGAGGGGTTTTCATCCATGAATGCTTAAATTTAAAAATGGAATTCAAAGCAATAACAAATGGTTGATTTGCTTTGAGCATTTTCCTTTTCTTTATAAGCACTCATTTTGGACCCTCATTTTGATTTTACCTTTTCCCTCTTGAGTGTTTAAAAAACACTTTTTAAATAAAGTATTACATAGGCCTTATAATCTTTGATTTAGACGGCTACTCTAATAATATATCTCTTTCAAAAGATGATTGTGCCCAATTTAAATTATTATTATTAAAATATTTCCCTTATTTTGCCCCTTATCCTACAAGAAATAAAAATAGGCTACAAGTCTTCAATTAATTCCTTTATTCCTAAGAAGAGGACATGACAAAAGTCAAGCTTGTAAGGGAGATGAAGATTGTAACTTGTAGGAGAAGTAGCCAAAAGGTCCAAAAAGCTAGTTGTATTTAGGTTTTGGTATTTTATGATGTGTGTTTCAAAACATGGCTGAATTTTGAATTTTTTTTCTAAAGTACTGCCATGATTGTCCTTCTCTGAAATTTTTAGATTTAAATGGAACTCACATGTTCCATTCATTTTTTTATTTTCACATTTCCATATGTATTCTTGTGCACTTTGAAACAAGTGGTTGATTAAATCTTAATTGTTTGATCCTTAACTGCGTCATCAATCTGATAATCCAAAATTAACTTAATAAAACACAATAAAGATGAAAATGACACAACTTCAAGTAATCTTCTTTAATTTGTATGCGTTTAGTGCAAGATAGTTACTTAAGGCTAACATAGTAAATTTATTTCCCAATATTGCACAATAGATAACTAAGGTGTTAAACATCATTCAGATGTGGTTATAACCTATAAGCACTAGTCAATCTTGTGCATTTTATAATATTTTTTATATTTTACGTTAGATCAAACCCTACAAGTTATACAGATTTTGGATATTGTGGCTAGCCATGTTTGCATTTGTATCAATCTTGTCTTCCATTTTTATTTAGCTTTCAATAATATTATATAGTTGTGGAGTGAGATTTTGTAAAGTAGATGATCAAATCCACAAGCCGTCAATTTAATCCATTATATCTAAATGCTCACATTTTCCCTCATTGTGAGAAATAAATGGAATTTACATCCACATGATAACATTTTACTTATGTTATTTGTTCTGGTACCATTCATGAACATGTATATTTTTTGTATAACAAACTTACAACTATTTTCATTCCTTGCAGTGTGCGAGCAGTTGTGGCACTAAATCTTCACAATTATGCAAGTGGGCGAAATCCTTGGGGTCATCCAAATCCAAGGTACCTCGAAAAGGTGTGTTTGCCATAGTCCTAAAATCTGGTTGTACATGATATCGATGCATTTTATATAAATGTTCTCTTCCAAGGAAATTTTGTGAATGTAATTCGAACTTGATTCATGCTGATCCTTGTTGTCGCATAGATAACAATCTGCAAACTGCGAGATGGATCTTCTTAACTAGTTTGTAAATTATTTTGAATTTGTAATATAAAGGGATGAACAAATATGGAAGCACAATTACACATTCAGTAGAGACATTGGATAGTAAATTAAGCTCTTCTATTTGTTTAAAATGAATATGATACATAAGAATACAATTCTCAAGTGTGTCATGATCTCTTTTCTGAAAATATGGAATTCATTAAATAATTAATTTAAGTTTACGAAAAGAGTAACTAAAAGACAATTTATATTAATTATTTAAAAAGGTGTTTTAAGTGATTAAATAAAGTGTCACTAGATCCATGTGTAATGTCCCCTTTTGGGATAACTATAATTCTTGCCCTGATTTTTTGAAGATATCCCTTTATGATGGTTTAGTATTCAAGACTATATTCTTTCTCCTTTTCTTTATATCAACTTATATATTTATATATATATGCTTTTGTGACTAAATACATCAATCCCTAATTGTTGCTGCATTTCCTAGATGTAGATTTATTTCTGAATCTTTCTCCTACTGCTTCTTGTTCTCTTACTCTTCTTCCTTCCCAAATCTGAGTGTATCATCTTAATTTATATGTTGCTATGCTCAAGGGTATGCTCCAATTTCCTTATTTATTTTTACCTTTCAGATTTCCTATGAATGATTCCATGCTTATGGTATTTAATCTAATATATTTATTCTTTCTTTCCAATCTGCCCTACTATCCTTATTTCTTAATTCCTTTTGTGTCAAATCCTTTTATTCATCTTATTTCCTTCCTTCCCTTTATATCTGCCCTTTATATATCTCAGATCTGCAGGTGTTATATATATAGTTGTTATCTCTTTCACCCTACAGCCACTCCTATTTACTTCCTCTCTTTATGTTTTGACCATTAAATCTGCCTACCTCTGTCGGTAGTTCCTTGGAATATGTTTTAATATATACTTGCTTATTCCACATTCTGTTTAGACTAGAATATCTTCCTTTGAAGTGATTCGGTGTTTCTTTTATGCAGGATATATTCCTACGTTTTTCTTTATTCACACATCGGTCTGAATATGTGTTTGGTATCTTTTCTTTATTTTCTACGATTAGAATATGTTTAGATATTTCTTTATTTATCCACACCTTGACCGATGCCTTTGGTCTTGAGTTGACTCTCCTATTATAGCCCGATCACCAAAAGTTATTCTCATCCCTTTGACTAGGGACGTGTCTTTATTACATAGCTGCTCTCTTTGAACCGGTACATGCCTAAGGTTGATCTGTTTAATTAATTGTAATTGCTGTGTCTTAATTGTTGTGTTTATGAGCTGATCGGGCTTTCATATTTGTGATTTGTTTCTTTTATTTTATATTTTACATTTGTTTATTTTAATCAACAAAAATAATATGAATTATCTATTATTTTATTTTGATGTTTATTTATTATTATTCTTTTTATGATATCCTTATGATTATTATGGTAATCACTTAAAATAATATTTTATATTATAATATCCATTATATTTATAATCATAATTACGATATTATTTTATGTTTGTTTTTTAATATATCAAACGATTTATTTTAAATGTGTTTTATTATTTTAGTGTTACGGTTTGGGGGATATGACAATCCTCCTCGCCCAAGATTGCTTGCCCTCAAGCAATCATAATCTAAGATGTATGATTTTAATATGTTGTTCCTTGTGGTGATGATATTAGCTTTGATAGGAGTTGGAAGTTCCAACCCAAGTGATGGTTATTTTGGTTATGAGGATAATGTACTGACTAATATTCCTAAGTGCTACTACTTCTCCATAACCCTCAAAACCCAAGAGTTGGAGTTTGTGAATCAATATAACTTAAAACCATTGGGATCAGAAATTAAAGTAGACAACCAAGTAGCTCAAGCAAGCAAGCAACTAGCTCAAGCACACAGGCAAGTAGCTCAAGCACACAGGGAAGTAGTTGATGCAGGCAAACAAGTAGCTCAAGCAAGCAAGCAACTAGCTCAAGCACACAGGCAAGTAGCTTAAGCAGGCAAGTAGGTAGCTCAAGCAAGTAAGCAACTAGTTCAAGCACATAGGCAAGTAGCTTAAGCAGGTAGCTCAAGCACGCAATCAAGTAGCTCAAGAAAGCAAACAACCAACTCAAGTAGACAAGCAAGTAGCTCAAGCACACAAGCAACCAACTCAAGCAAGTAGGCAACTAGCTCAAGCAAACAAGCAACCAACTGAAGCAAGTAGGCAACTAGCTCAAGCAAGTAGGCAATTAGCTCAAACAAATAGCCAACCAACTTAAGCAACTTGACAGACAACATTTTTAACATTTTCATAGTTTTTTAAGCATAAAGTAATCATAAACACAATGACAAGTTCTAAATACGTAGTGACTAGCTTTAACATTCATCACATACACAATGGCTAACTAGCACATCACAATGGTTGACACACACATGTCCATAATGCATTCTACTATCCTTGGAGGGTTCAACCATAAGAGTATGGGGAATCATGACTTGATGGGGAGCCTAGCATCCATCAAGCCAACTCTTGCCCTCTCTCTTATGATTTAGCCTCTTTGGTTTGCTTGGTCCCCTCCCATATTATAGAACGCATTGGTTCTCCCTTATAGGACACTTGGTCCTCCATTATACAACACTAGGGTTTTTTGTTATAGGATGCTATGTCATCCCTTATAGGTTGTGATGACCCTCATTATCAATCGCAATGAACGCCATTATCAGACGCAATGAACGCCATTATCGGTCGCAATGACCACCGTTATAGGACACTTGGTGTCTCAACTCCTCTAGAACCAAAGGCAGTACCCTCGAATACCCTAAAGGCAAGTACTCCCTTGGCCCAAGTGGGCTCATATTGTCCCCTCCTGGGTGGCGTATCTAGAAGGGGTATTCATTGTCTTGTTGGCTCAACTCCTCTAGACCCAAAGGCAGTACCCTCTGATACCCCAGAGGCAAGTACCCCCTTGGCCCAAGTGGGCTCATCTTGTCCCCTCCTAGGTGGCGTATCTAGAAGAGGTCTTTGTTGCTATCTCTCTTTGCAATACTCTTGTAAGGTCCTTTGGACTGCATTGGTGCCCTGGTTCCCATACATTTCTTTTTCCCACTTGTCATAGGTTGTTGCTTCTTCAAATGCTTGCAAATATTTTGAAATTGAGATTATTGTGTACGATTGTGAGGAGTCTCCAAAGTCTTGTATCCTCTTGTTTGACCTTTCTTCTTCAGGATAGTAGGATTATGCTCTGATACCACTTGTAATGTCCCTTTTGGGATAACCATAATTCTTGCCCTGATTTTTTAAAGATACCCATTTATGATGGTTTAGTGTTCAAGACTATATTCTTTTTCTCCTTTTCTTTATATCAACTTATATATTTCAATATATATATGCTTTTGTGACTAAATACATCAATCCCTAATTGTTGTTGCATTTCCTAGATGCAGATTTATTTCTGAATCTTTCTCCTCTTGCTTCCTATTCTCTTACTCTTCTTCCTTCCCAAATCTGAGTGTATCATCTTAATATATATGTTGCTATGCTCAAGGATATACTCCAATTTCCTTATTTATTTTTACCTTTCAGATTTCCTATGAATGATTCCGTGCTTATGGTATTTAATCTAATATATTTATTCTTTCTTTCCAATCTGCCCTACTATCCTTATTTCTTAATTCCTTTTGTGTCAAATCCTTTTATTCATCTTATTCCCTTCCCTTTATATCTGCCCTTTATATATCTCAGATCTGCAGGTGTTATATATATAGTTGTTATCTCTTTCACCCTACAGCCACTCCTATTTACTTCCTCTCTTTATGTTTTGACCATTAAATCTGCCTACCTCTGTCGGCAGTTCCTTGGAATATGTTTTTATATATACTTGCTTATTCCACGTTCTGCTTAGACTAGAATATCTTCCTTTGAAGTGATTCGGTGTTTCTTTTATCCAGGATATATTCCTATGTTTTTCTTTATTCACACATCGGTCTGAATATGTTTGGTTATCTTTTCTTTATTTTCTACGATTAGAATATGTTTAGATATTTCTTTATTTATCCACACCTTGATCGATGCCTTTGGTCTTGAGTTGACTCTCCTATTATAGCCAGATCACCAAAAGTTATTCTCATCCCTTTTTCTAGGGACGTGTCTTTATGACATAGCTGCTCTCTTTGAACTGGTACATGCCTAAGGTTGATCTGTTTAATTAATTGTAATTGCTGTGTCTTAATTGTTGTGTTTATGAGCTGATCGGGCTTTCATATTTGTTATTTGTTTCTTTTATTTTATATTTTATATTTGTTTATTTTACCTTATATTTTATATTTGTTTATTTTAATCAACAAAAATAATATGAATATCTATTATTTTATTTTGATGTTTATTTAGTATTATTCTTTTTATGATATCCTTATGATTATTATGGTAATCACTTAAAATAATATTTTATATTATAATATCTATTATATTTATAATCATAATTGCAATATTATTTTATGTTTGTATTTTTAATATATCAAACGATTAATTTTAAATGTGTATTTTATTATTTTAGTGTTACGGTTTCGGGGACATGACACCATGGTGCAAAAAGATGAACCAAAAAGACACCTTAATAATATTTTTATAATTTTAAAGAGATAATTATCAAAAAGAAAAATAAATTATTTTATTTTCAAAAAAAGAAATTATAAATAGGAATGTTTTCAAAAAGGGTTTTCATGCTTTGTGAAACAATTTCATTTTTCAAGAGTAAATTCTGTTCTATTTCTCTTCCAGAAGATGAATTCCTGCTTAGTTTTCAATGTTATTCATTCCAGTATTATTAAGTTTTGGTGTTTCTTGTTTTGAGTGCAGTTATCATAGTTTTGAGTATGGAGATTAATATTTTATTGATGATTTTATCAGTGTTATGCCTAGTGAAATAATTCCAGCTGTAGGTCGTACCATTTCCCCTACTTGGCCATACACTGCAGGAAACTATTTACAAATATTTATGAAGCTTTCGAAATGGATGTGTTGAAAAGAGTTGATCACTCATTTTTCCCCAACGTCGTACAAGGTTAAGTAGCCATACGAAATGTGATAGAAAGATATATTTTAGTAACGAGGTTTTGACATAATTTCCTTTGTCTGCTAGCTGTGATTTCTTATTGGCTGTTGAGTTTTTTCCTTGATATCGCCAGACTGTTTCATAGTAATGGTTGAAGACAAGTCTTGTAACAAACCCAATGTTTTACCCAATGAATTTAACCATGTTTTTACCCACATGTGAACAATTAATGTTTACCAACATATAGCAATAATTTTTTTTTCTTTTCTAATTCGATAATAAGATGCACATTGAAATAATCCCATTCCAAATTCCCATTGCATTTATAAAGAAATATTGCATAATCTGAGTATGATTTCATTTCATATTACATAATCCCATGTAATGATAACATTTTTCCAATCACATCTTCCATAAAGATAGAGATACAAGATACATACATAGCTTCCAAGAGCTTAATGAAACAAAGTACAAATGGTCTAGATGTCCCATCCTGGGCACACATCCTAGATGTCCCCAACATTGGTGCATATATTCTAGATGTCCCCATTATTGGTGTATACATCCTCAAATCTAGGCCACCAACTGTATGAAGGTGAGTATCACTCAATCACACTTTTCTGCAACCATGGACTTACTGCGGTCCCTCACACATCTACCTAATTGGTAAGATGGCCCCACCCTTCGCCAAAGAGATTGGTTTGATAACCTCATAATACTAGCCTTCCTGAGTATGGTGTTGCATCCTACATATCTAGAGCTACCATACATAGGCTACAACGTACATGTATGACGTTCCCTGCCTAGTATGCAAACCTAGATCACAGTGAACCGATAGTGTAAACAGTGGCTACTTACACCACTTTGGCCAAAGAATTCAACACCCAGTACTTCAAGTGAGTCATATGTTCACCCACCCCTTAGCTCGATTTAGTAAATGACCACACATACTCTTTCCATTCATAATATAATTTCAACCTTAAAGGTGATGACATATCGAACTGACTAACTAGGTTACTCCCTTTTCCCATGGATAATCCTAACCCTAGAATAATCCAAATTTAACCATACATGCACACATATTTAGTGACAAACTAGGTTACTCCCTTTCCCATGGATTATCCTAACCCTAGGAATAACCTAATTAACCATATGAGTATTCATAACGTCACAACATTAAATGACTCCATTTCAAAATGTATAGTCACAACATTAAGTGTCTTCATTTCAAAAGTATGATCTCATCAATAAATGACTTCAATTCAAAAGTATGATCTCAACAATAAAGTATAACTCATCAATAAATGACTCCATTCAAGAATATAATCAACAATCAAGTGATCATAAACAATCTTAAAGCCTCTACATTCAATATGACTCATAGTTTGTTTACAATGTGTTGTACCCAAAACGAAATTTTTGCTTTATTAAGGCATTTTGATTAAAATGGTCTAAATCTTGTAAAATTGTCATCAAAAGTCAGTTTTTGGTCAAACCAAGCATGGGCTTTTTGTGAGTTTAGTGTCTAGAAGATACTAGAAAAATTTGAAAATTTTGAAAATTAGGGTTTCTAGACCCTTATTTTTGGTAAAAACCTTAAAAACCCTAAAAAATAGGATCTTTCCAGAATTGGCTGAAATTAATTTTGATTTGCTTATTTCACATCACAATCACATTGGTAAAGTCAGAATCAAGAAAAAGTCAGTTTAGGTCTAGTGGGTTGTTTTCACTTTTTTAGGTGAAAAATTAGCACCTCTGAGGTTGTCAATGGTAGTTGGCCAGTACCAGGTGTCAAAATCTAAGCCTCAAACTCATCACTGAATTTTTTGTGGTGAAAGATGCTGAAAAAGATGCTTCGCGACGGAGGGGATTTTCTAATGGCAAAAACTGCAAAAAATACTAAGTTTGGAAACACTACACCTTGCTACATGGGAGATACTTGCGCAGTCAACGTGCAAGTCAACTTTGCAGTATCCGTACACATAAAAATGGTGAAATGCAGTCATGTACATGCGGCAGCAGCAGTGATGCTTCAACGCAGTCAACTCAGCAAGTGGCATGATGTTCGCGAACCGCGAAATGGTGAAAATCATCAACTCTGGAGCATTTTTGCGCCCATGCAAGCCAGGGGCACCCTTGAAATTGAGGGCCCAAATGCAGTTGAAAATGGTTGCAAATCCAGTCATCTTCGAAATTCTGTCAACTTTCTAGTGAGTCGTCAAGCGAATCCATCAGATTTGTGAGGCACCAGCAAATGATGGTGAAAGCAAAAGAAACGGGAAATTTACGCATCAGAGATGGCAATCAAAATATAAAATTTGTGGCCCTATAGCCCAAGGGCGCCCTTGAATAAAGCTTGCTAGATGTCAAAATTTGCATAAACAGTTTCCGGGGGATCTCTTCAGATTTAGTCCAGCTCCACGATGAATTTGTTCTCCAGTCCATAAGACATGCTAAATGACCGTGACTGTTCATCCAGCGAGCACGTAAAACGGAGGGAAAATAAAAGTCAAAATATCAAATTGTACCTCTACAAGCCAGGGGCGCCTAGCCTTTTGGTCAACTAGATGAGGTTTTCGGCATTTGTCATCTTCAGGAGATCTGTTCAGAATCCTCCTAGCTACGTAGTAAATCCAATCGTCAGCCCTCGAGATCCATCAAACGCCCGTGAATGAAAGAATTAGCGGAAAATGCTAAAGGATAAAAGCAAGTGGAATTTGACTAAGTGTTGAAAAATGCACTTTTCTTGAGAAAGGCGCCCTTCTATTGGAGGCCTCAGATGCAGTCTTCTAGCTTCATCACTCCTAGGAACATCTCTTCCAAGTTGTTCCATCTCCACAATTTTCACAAAAAATTCCGAGACGTAGGTTTTGTAGAGAAAATAATTCTAAGCAAACCCACAATGTCAGAAATTTGAAAAAAATGTTTTTTTGCTTCACATGCAAAGACTATTCGTGCTTCACCAAGAGCTATTTTAACTTCAATGGAAAAGTTGTCAAAACATAGCCGTGTTTATATTCAACTAACTAGTTTTTCAGAATGCAGCTCACTCAAATTGAATTCAAGACCAAATCGGTCTTAATTCATGATTTCATTAGAACGACTGACACAGATTTGCATCAGGTGGATCCAGAGGTTGATTTGAACGCTTTAGAAATAAGCTAGATCACACTTCAAAACATCGAGGAATCCGGATTGCTAGAGGTGGCTTCGCTTCCCATCACAGTACAGTGTATAGAATTCGTAATGGCTTGTGTAAAGCATTACAACTCTACTACACGAGAAATTCAATCAGTGGATGGACGAGTGATATGCAATATCAGGCCAAAGGACATTGAGAAGTGCTTCAGTATTCCTTAAAATTCGAATAATTTGGTCATAACCATGGAACAATGTGAGAAGGCATTCAATGCTGATAAGGAGAAATGTCAAAGGAGGATGGCAGAGAGGTGGCTTAAATAGGAAAAAGTTAACTTGCCAAAGAATATGGGTCATGGAGAGTTCAAAGATGAATACGCAGTTATGATTACCCTTCTTAACTATGTTGCCGGTCAAGCAGATGCCAACAAATTCCAGCCTTGGATGTATTACATCATGGCTCAAACCATCAACAGAAAGGAGCATTACGACTGCGCCTCTTTGATCAGCGACGTTCTCCACATACAGATGACTGGCTTCTTGGTTGCTCATGAATTCCACGTGTTCGTACATCATGTATTTGATAGCCTTCCAAGGCCAGTTTAGAGAGTTGAACTGTGGGGTTTCTTCCAAGGCCAGTTTAGAGAGTTGAACTGTGGGGTTTCTAAGTGTACAAAAGGTTCATAAATATTACTTGCAGCTTGAGTTCACATAGTCCGAGCAACACTTCAAGCGAGTGCAGGAATCTTTTTTGATGTACACCGTGAGGAATCTGGATCATGAGCTACATGTGCGTATCTCAGTGGAAGCCAAATTCGCGATGGTAGAATGGGCAGATTGGTTCATCCAGTTCCCTACTTTTACCTACATCCACATGTACGGATACGTAGGTCATCCAACCATGCTACCTGTAATGACCCCTTTCTAGTGGAGGCACTTGAACCTGAATCTTGCACTCAAAGTGTTTCTCAAAAAGACATTAGAAGCGTTAAAGATCAATAAGTTTCAGTGACAATATCTAATAAGATAAAAGGTGATACAAACATTTCATCCTTGTCAAGGGTTTACTCATTTCTCCCCTTATCACTGCTATGAATGATTCTTCCTATATTATATTTCATAAGTACATTGAGGTAGATATTAAATGTCTATCAAGATCCCAAGGATGGTATTCTATCGTACCATTTATCAGCCTAGTGAATGAATCGAATCATCATTACTTATATGACTCAATAATTGTTGCAACCATCATTATTGGATAATCGTAAGCAGTATATTATATATATATATATATATATATATCAATTGCCGAAATATAATTATCACATATGAATTATATGTCCAGAGAACATATTACATTTAATAGATTTATATTTATTATATATATATTAAACATATATCTTAAACACCAACATATATCTGGATATATATATCGAGAGAACATATTAATTTTAAGAGATTTACATTTGCCTTATATATCTCTTATATATAAACTAAGTTCTTAATCTGATCGTTTAAATACAGGAATACTTACCTCTTACCTGATTCCTTAATTTATCTATCAGTTGATTATTTGAATCTCATAAAATACTTCAGTCTGCCTTGGTTCGATCTGCAGCACACATTATCCGGCCCCCGATCTGTTATCTATCTTCAGCCAGATTCATATATGAAGCTTGTTCGTTTTATTTATATCTCCATCTGTTTGTATATTTTATTTATTTTCTTTGTCCTCTTCCCATCATATCCATATATCTATATATATATATATCTATTGTTTGCTGCCTTATGTTAGATTAAAGAGAATATTTCTGACCATCTTTACTTTATTCTTTAATGCTATTCCTCCATTCGATGCCTCTCCCCTATGATTCTCATTCTCTTATTTTATCCACCGTGCCCCTCCCCTTCCTTATGTTCTTCTTTCCTTATCTTTTAAATGTTTTATTTGTCTTTATTTCCCATCGTATCTTTCTAAAACTCCGCCTTCTTCTCTTCGGTCTTATGTTGACCCTTCTTTAATAGCTGTTCAAAGTTTGCTTGGGTCGTGACTCGTATGAAAGAATCGCTGCTGCTCATTAGAGACTTCTTCGGTTTGCTTTAATTAATATGTTATATTTTATAATTTGTTTATTATCTCAGATTTGTTATTTTGATAATTGCATGACGGTTATAGAGAAATTTAAATATATTTTGATGTTTATTTTAATTATAATTGTATTATCTTTATAATATCAATTATAACAATATTCAGATTTTATATTTATATTTATTTATTATAGATCATAATCATAATGATATCTAAATTGCTAGCATTTAATATTTATAATGTGATAGCCATAATTATAATATTTAGTATTTATATTTTGGTATTTACAACATTACATTTAATATTTATAATTATAATGGCAATAAATGGCTAATATTTATATTTATATTTTCGATATTTATATTGTTATTTATTCAATCGTATTTTAGGGTTTGTGATTTCGGGGACATGACACTACCCCGTTATCCTTCGAATAAGGTGGTGTTCATGGAATTTCTATAGTAGTTGTATGATGTTCACTCCTATCTGCGCAATAAATGCAAGCCTGCCACTTTTCCACTACAAATGGGGATTTACAGGTGCAAGTGAGCATCTGACGCTAAGGCTATGAGCCATGAGTTGGCGAGACTTAATCTTAAGTCTTTCGTCGAGAGACGCTCATATGACCCTTGGGGTCACTTCTCAACACGCCTTGGAGGTCGGTCTTCTTACAAGCCTTGTATGGAAGACTATTGGTTCAACTGTGAGGACGAGTTCGAGGTGCGTCGGCATAGCTACAACAGGTTCACCCTTTCACAGATTTTTGTTTTCATGTCAAAGGATGTGGAAGGGTTGTTAGATGATGATGGGGATGTCACACTTCCTCAGTTCTTCTAAGATCAAGTTGACACGCAATCGCTTTCAGCCATTGATTGGTTCGCTAAGGAATGCACATCTGTTAAGGAAAGATCAAGTTGTCAGAAACAACATACTCTACTTGGATAGCAAGAGGACGAGGAGGGCAGCCATGCCAAACACATAGCCGCCACCGGTGGTTAGTTCACTGCCTTCCACGTCGAATTCAAAACCCAGACAAAAGAAATGGAGTAATCCTCGTAAAGGAAGCAGGATGTCAGGAAGCACAAAGGGAAAAGCATCAGTTGCCGATTTGGATTAGCAAGAACATGTGGAGATAGCCACAAATACAGTTGAGAGCATGCTAGAAACAAAGGTAGATCATCCCATGCCGTCACCAACACGGCAGTCTCCAATTTGCATCAACTTGGAGCTAGACTCGCCACCACGTAGTAGTGCTTCCACGCATTCTCACTCATCAGGAGTTCCTAGGACAAGCACCAATCCTTCCAGCGAGATTAGTCAAGATTCGTCTTGGCTTGAGAATCAGTTGAGTAGGAAGAGGAGGCAGCCATCCTCTAAATTGGACTTCTCAGATTTTGATCATGTCTATCAAGACACGCCAAATAAAAAAATAAAGCAAGTTCATATAGAAAGGAATGATGACAAAGAAATCATAATTGAGATCGTTGCACCGCCAGAGGATAAAAACTTGGATGAGGTAGAGGTTGATGACTTCACCTTGATAAAGGTCAACCTTAGTAGAAGCACATGCCAAGCAAATGTGGATTTCCTCGAGGTTGCAACGGAAAGCATAAAGGAGAGAGTAATAAAGGACGAAGAAGATAAAGCAGCCCTCAAGGTTGAAAACCAGTAACTCTGCCAGTATATCTGCAACCTTATGCACAGCACTGAAAATGTCACTGCCTTGCTCCCGCAGATGTTAAGAGTTACTAGTAGAGCAAAATTAGCTAAGTCAGCTGGTTGTATATGGGAAGCGCCTAAAGGACTGGGAAGAAGAGTTCGTCACAAGGGGCCACTTCATACTTTCAGAATTGTACTAGTTGAGGTACAACGCCCATGAACTTTGCCTACAGATTTAGGATTTGGAGCAAGACTTAGCGGTAGAAAAACCACAGAATGAGATCATGGTCTTGTTGATGTGTTTTTCGTGACCGCACCAACGCAGAATAAAGTTGCCAACGGCTTCCCTATTCTCTCTTGATCAAAGTATTCCGCATGCTAAGATTGCCAGAAAGTTCATGCGTTCAACTCCAAGGTTCCTTTAATGCGAATAGGCTCAGTTTGGCTCGATGTGATTTGCTGGTATTTCAAGGGGACTTACAGAATTGTTCGGCAGTGGAGAAAGGGATTCAAATGCTCGAAAGATTTATCTATGAAGTGCGGGTTTCCTATTCTAACCAGAAAGTACTGAATTGAAAAGGGTGTAGGGCCTAAGAAGTTTATATTCTATTCTAAATGCAGGGTATGTGGGGCTTCGTCTCAATAGACTTCAACCGGATTTCACCTAGCCTCCGTCGGACAGCCTCAGCAAAATCGGTGCAATCTTCAAGGGGATAGCAAAAGGTGTTCAAATTATGACTTAACATGCATACACCATCACAACGACGCATATAAGCATATAAATCACAACCGAAGTTAAACTCAATGTAATGTCCAGTCGACCACACAAGGCGAACTTATCATCAACAAGCCGCTAGTGGTATGGAATAAAAGCGAAGCTATCTCAATAAAACACCACACACCGAAGTAAGCTACTTTGCATGAACTAAGCTACTTGGATACGAAAGGAAGAAGAAACCTTGCTAGCATTTCATGACAAGACGAATTCCATCATCAATGAAAAGATCTATTATCATAAAATGTGTTACACAACAATCTCTTCAAAAGTTTTCAAAGGGAAAACTTTCTTTCTTCTCCAAACTACACTATCAATCTACTTCTAAGCTACTCTAAGCTGTCCCTCTACTCTAATTCTACCCTGATCCTCTCTACTGTCTACTTTCTAATGAATTACAAATGAGGGGGACTCCCCCTTTATATAGCTAGCCAAGTCCCAAAAGACGGCTAGGGTTACAATCAATAGAGTGGCCAGAATCGTGCCACCTCAGCCCTAAATAATATTGCCCTAAAAACCGCCACAGAGGAGAGGGGTAATAAATGCGCCATAATGTCCACCATCATCCTTCTAGAAGATTCCATTTGTAGACGCGTTCACACTGTTCTCGATCTTCTTTCTTGGCGTTGTTCTTTGATTTCTTCCACTTGAGGGTTTTCATCTTCGTCACTTCAAGTTATACTAAGTCTTAACACTTAGCCATTTTCTTGTAAATTTTCCTCCTTCGAGGTTGAAACTCATCTTCATCGTGCCTCGACTTCAAGTCATCGTGCTCAGGCTTCAACATTTCCCCTGCAAAACAAGCAAGGAGAGAAGCATTAGAACACTTCACAATATAAACTCAACTTACTTACCAAGATTTTCGCGTTCCAACTTTCAAGCGTTCATCGCCAACTTTGTGTTCAAGTTCATGCCTTAGACAAATTTCATCTTCCTCGAGGACGCATCATCTTCAACTGCATCTTCAAGAAACTCATTTCACCTGCTGGAGCTCTGGCAACTTTGATTTTGTTCATCTCTTGGCTCAAGAAAACTATCCTCACGAAGGATTGAAGCAAATTCACCTAGGCAGTTTCTTTCAAATTCATCGTCTGGAGGATTTCACCTTGAAAATACATTTTCTTCACACTTGCCTTAGAAAATTTTCAAATTTCCCTTAGGAAATACATCAACCTGGTGCCCACTTAAAAGCTTCATCCCAAAATTCTCGACAAGCTGTGGAAGATCTTAAAATCAACTCCTCATCGATAATCTTCGATACCCAGAAGAAAATTTTCTCCAGAACGCATCGAACCC
Source organism: Sequoia sempervirens (assembly GCA_007258455.2). Taxonomy (NCBI): domain Eukaryota; kingdom Viridiplantae; phylum Streptophyta; class Pinopsida; order Cupressales; family Cupressaceae; genus Sequoia; species Sequoia sempervirens. The sequence continues at coordinate 152,398 of VDFB02215766.1, forward strand.
ATGGGTGCACAACGAACGGGTTCATTTTATTTCTCTGAATTTTGAACCTTAGAAAATTATTCTTCATCAAATTTATTCTCGTTCTTCGATCCCCTCTGAGAATTTCTTGTTGCTCTGACTTGGAAAATTTTATTCCTGCACTGCCAACATCTTTTGACTTCATCACTGGCAAAATTCACTCTGACCTCGGGAAAATTCACCATCTCACCAGACTTAGGCATATTTTCTAGAGGAAGGGAATACTCCATGCCTTAGAAAATTTTTAAATCATCTTGAAAAACTTTGAAAATTTTGCCCTGGAAAATTTTACTAGTTTGCCAATGGGAAAATCATCAACTCCGTCGAGAAATTTTTTTATTCACGCCTGGCACATTTTATTTTCTAGCCACCACTTCGTATTTAACTTCACACTTGAAAAACATTTCATTTGGAACTCCAATGCCTTAGCAATATTATTATTCATCTTTACTAACATCTTGGGCGCAAATGACACATTGCTGAAGGATATTCATCACCACGCCTAGGAAAATATTTTCAACACTTTGCATTTTCAACGCCTAACACACTATTCATTCACTTCACCTTACATTTTACCTTAGGCGCATAACACATAGCGAGTTTTATCCACACCTCACATGCCTTAGGAAATTTCTAACACCTTATAACTCCCATCACCCTTGGCGCCTAGCACTTGATGGAGGAAAATCAAAAACCACGCCTAGAATTCATCACCTTTCACCACGCCTAGGAAAAATCTTCTAAGACTTACTACCTTGGGCGCCTTTTGCACATGATGGAGGATAACGCCCAGCATTTACCTTGTATTCACCACGCCTTGGGATATTTTCAACACTTTTCACCTCGTTTACCAGCTCCATTCACCTTTTACTATTTAAACATGGGCGCATTTGAGCCATAGAGGAGGATGGGCGCATTTTGCATATACAAGAGGATGAAGTCTTTAACGCCTTTGACCACCTTGGAATATTCCCCACCTTGTTTTTGTCTTCACTTGCATGCATTTGGGCGCATTTCTTATGTGGAGGAGGATAACTTTCTAACGCCTTTCCTTGTGACTTTTCAGCTTCCTAGATTTTGTCTTCATATGGCATGCTTTGGGCGCATTTCAGCCTAGCTGGTGGATGAAATATGTTTGACTCTTTTGACCTTTCTCTCCCTTGGGCGCATTTCACCCCTTGAGGAGGATGGGCGCATTTTGAGGGTGGTGGAGGACGAGTTCTTGCCTTAGAAACTTTTTCAAAATCAATCCTCAAGGTGGGCGCATTTCCCTAGGCCTGCAGGATGAACTTTAGACTTAGAAAATTTTTAGCAACTTGCCTTCAAGGTGGGCGCATTTAGAGGGGTGAGGAGGATATCTCTCGTGCCTTAGAAATTTTTTTTTGTGCTCAGCATATCTTGAAGGCACATTTTGCCATAGCAACTGGATGAAGCTCCAGACTTAGAATTTTTTTTCTCATTTTTTTGCCAGCTTACGTGCCCTGCTATTTATAGTAAGTCTTCTCAATTTTGCACTTCTGAGGCTCAGATTGCTTTGAAATTTTAAGCACTGGATCTTCGTGACTCCATTACCTTGCTGACACTGCCATTCTGAGCGAGCCTGCCATTTTTAGCACGTTTCTGGTGGTGATTTACTATAAATAGTAACCTCATGTTTCGAGTAGCTCCACTGCCGATCGAGTTGAAATTTGAATACGAGCGATCCTCATACGGATCTTCTTCGCGTAAAGCGCATGCATGCAGTGATTTACTATTTTAGCATGTTTCTAATTTGACTTACTATAAATAGTAAGTGCTCTGGTTTGACTTCGGAAATTTCACCGCAAAATAAGCTGAAGGATGTCCGCGATGGTTTACCGGTTTGAAGATTTTGACTTTTGATGCCTATTTTAGGTCTTTGAAACCCTAATTTGCATTGCATCGTATCAAATGATCTCCGCTTTGTCCTTGTTTCTGCGGCATGCGATCGCTTGTGATTCCGAATGCTGGAAGCGGCGCCGGACATACCTGCAAAAATAGCAAGTTCCTTACTGAGTGAGAATCCTCATTTGCATGTCACACCATCGCTGAAGCTCTCGAAAAACCCATCGGAATCACCGACATGCAAAAGAAACCTCGACATGCAAACCCTAAAATAGCCTCTAAGGTCAATCCTGAAATGTCATCTTGTCTTGCATGTTATATCATCGCAAGGTCTTGAAAACCCGTAAGGAATATCCAGACATGCAAAGAAAAACTCTGATCTGGACCCTGAAATTCGTGCCGGAAGCCGGACTGCTAAAAATAGTAAGTTATCTGTTTTTGCTCAAATTTGGCATGCAAGCAGTCTGTGTACACTCTGAATGCAGTGTGATGATCGGAATCTCAAAATAGCTGATAAATTGCCTTGAATTTCACACTTACTAAAAATAGTAAGTACCTCAGAATTCGATGAAAATCTGCTGAGAGCCTGCTGGAAGCATACTGACAACAACGTTAAGCTCAATTTTCAATTTATTCACTTCATTTGCCCCTGAATTAGCCAGAAACGATGAAACCCTAATTTTCAGACTTGGTCAATTTTCACTCGCTCCGAAAAGCAGACAGTAGAAAAGAGAGACGACAACAAAAACAAACCAACACCAAACCAAAAGCAAAGCCGAAAATAGGGGGTCCCCATTTGCAATGGGGCGATGTGTGAAAAACGTCACAACAGGTCTCTCACTTGAGGACGGCATATGATTCATTCACTACAGAAGAGGATAAGGAAGCGATTTTTGCTTGGAGAGAACAATTAATCTTCAAGGTAAAAATACATGAAACAATTTTTGCAAAGTTGATCAAGAGCAGAGAAAAGGTGACTAGTGCTATCAAGTTTGTGAGAACTTTTGTATCACAAGTCCCTTGAGTATCAACGTGAGGGTGGTGAATACATCAAGCTCGCCGACGTACACTCGGAGTTGCAGAGACTCATTCACGGTATTTTCAGTGGTGATTCAGTTGGCTATAAGTTGGATCAACTTATAGTTTTGTCAGCATTATTTGATGAGGCGGCCAAGAGTGGAAAAAAACTGCAGATTCAGATCACCGATGGTGAAGAGATGTTGAGGAGACATCGAGTACTTCAGAGGAGTATCAGTGCTCTAGATGGTGATGCAGTCAACAACCTCGTGGAGGGGTTAATTGCTCAAAATAGCAGCCAGTGAACTATAGATCAAGGTGTCCCACCTTTTTAGGATAGAGATTAGACACGTCAGTTAACTTGATGCTTCTTTCCGAGCTAACTCGTCCCACATATCATCGTATGTCTATTTTGGAGGTACCTATGTACATATGGAGTTCTCATTTAGTTTTCAGTTTCAGTTAACTGATGTTAGTTATCAGTTGACTTTCATATCAATAAGGACCTGCGTGTTCCACAGTCCAATTAGTTTAGTTTAGAATCAGTTAACTGAGGTAGTTTTTCCAGTTAGTTGTTAAGTTGCATACATTTAGGTTTAAGAATAAATCTTGCATGCTTGCAAGACTCATGTTAACTCAAGGAGATTTTAGGGTTCCCTACTCCTTTGAGGTTCTATAAATAAGAGCACCTTTGCTCATTTGTACTTAAACTTTTGTTGTGATAACAAAATTGTTGTGCCACCTTGCCGTGCAATATTGCTATTCTGTATTGGTTCACTTTGTTTAATAAAGTTGGTTTGATCGTTTATTGTGTGTTAGTTCCTTCATGCAATTTGCTGTCCTAGATTTATTTGTTTCTAATAATCTTGTTTCATATCTACACCTTAGATAGGTGTTCCACCTCCTTGGGAATTTAGAAATAGAGATTATCGTTTGATGTTGTTTCCAATAGTCTTTCCTTCATATCTACACCTTGGATAGGTGCTCCACCTCCTTGGGAATTTAAAAATAAAGATTGTTGTTTAAGTGTTGTTTCTAGTAATCTATTTTCAGCCTATAGCTCGGATAGGTGTCTCGCCTCCTTGGGAATCCTGAGAACTAGCTTGCCGTTTGATGTTGTTTCTGTTGAAAACTAATGATCAGATTTAGTGCACAGAAAATAATTCAAAATCAGACAAAAATAACACAGCATGTACCCTGGGAAAACCCTCTTCTTGAGGGAGAAAAACCCAGCAACAAAGATCTCTCTTCTCTATATAAATAATAGCAACAATTCGCTTTACAATGAGGCCAATCACAAGGCCAATATTCAGCACCTACACTAGATGCAATGACAGATAATAATCTGCCCTCCCTTGATACCTAAATCTGCACTTACAGGAATTCGCAATCTGCTCTTGATGAAGCTCACACTTTATTGATAGAATCAATTGAACTTTTGTAATAATTCAATGGAGGATGGCGACTTTGTATATATACAGGTGAGAGAGGTCGCACCTCTTCAAGTTAAGAGGTCGGCCAAGATACAAAACAGTTACAACTCATAAATGATGTCGGCCCCAAGAAATTTCGTCTCTTCATAAATGGAAGTCGGCCACAACAAATATTAAATGTCTTCTAATAAATGATCAAGATGAATTCGTATCTTCTCATGTCGGCCCCAATGTAAAATGAAGATAATACAAAACAATAAATATAAATTGAATAGCCAACAGCTATCATTCAATTTATGTCTTCCACGAAAGAGGTGAGCTGGAAGGAACTACCGAAGCTGCTATAACATTAACACTCCCTCTCAGCTAGGGAGAGAACTTCCAGCTGCATAATACAAATCATCTCCATATGAGGTTCATCTGCCACCATTTCCTGCAATCAGATATGAAGAGAGAAATATCACCTCAACGTGATATTTGATATCGTCTCGATATTAACCATCAAATAGTAAGTACTAGTGTTCATCACTTGCGTGATGTTGTCACCTCAATGTGACTTTCACCATGGCTCTCCCAGAGGGTGAAACACAAGTACAAGAAGATCATCACGGACTCTCTCACGTGATGTTGTCATGGAGTCACACACATGACATCCACCATGACACTCCGGCATATTTCGGCTTCGGAGGGTGGAAACAAGGGCTTTCACCTCAAATTCTTCGTCCGCAGGAAGAAATGCAATAGTAAGTACAGTGTTCATCACTTTAGCGTGATGTTAATCACCTCCAAGAGTGACTTTCACCATGACTCTCGAGAGGGTGAAACACAAGTACAAGATGTGTCATAGAGTCACACACATGACATCCACCATGACTCGGGCTCAGAGGGTGGAAACAAGGGTTTTCACCTCAAATCTCAAAGAGAAATGCATTAAACAAGGGATTTCACCTCGAACTTCTCTCTCAGAGAAGAACTCATTAAACAAGGCTCACTGATACTGAGACTCTTACTCAGTCAAGGCTAGATTCTCCACCATGTCAAGCTTATCTCGAAAGTACACAAACTTTATTCTGGCGAGAGGCTTGGTGAAACCTCTGCCGTCACATATCGTGCTAATGTACCTCAATTTATAGCCTTCCAGCGATACCATATCTCGATATAGTGGTACTTGATCTCAACATGCTTGGATGCGTCATGGAAACCGCAGGATTAATGAGAGAGTTTCCACACAACTCGATTATCACAATAAATAATGGTAGGCTCATTGATTGTCCAAACAATCTGCCGGAAGCTTCTGAAGCCTGCAGAGTTGCCATACAGGCGCAATGTACTTTCGGCCTAGCGTACTCAATGCCTGAAAGCTCTACATTGCACCGAAATCATAGCGAACCCAAAGCGAAGCAACAGCGAGAGGTGCTCTTCCGATCTGTGACACAACCTGCCCAATCAGAATCAGTGAAACCAAGTGACTCCAAGTCTGCATCTGAAGTATACCTCAACCCATATCCAACTGTGCCACGCAAGTATCTCAAGATATGCTTAGCTGCATCTTCTTCAGGTTCAGCAGACTCCCTCTAAATCTTTAAGCACATGCATCAATCTTCCGACCTCTTCATCCAAGATTGCCTGCAACACTTTGACTTAGATAAAAGCTTTCCAACGCACACCTCTTGGTATTGTAGAGAGTTCAGGATAGTCCTCCTTGACCTCTTCCCAGATTACTCTATTCTGAATAGGTTTGCGGAGCTACCAATGACAAATCCATAAGACAATCTTGAGCAATTATGATCTCAGCAAGTGAAGGGATTGTTGACGTGGTTTTTGAGACCGCACCAACACAGAATAAAGTCTCCCAACGGACGCTCTATCCTCTCTTGAACAAAGTATTCAGCATGCTAAGATTGCGAGTAAGATCATGCTTTCAACTCCAAGGTTCCTTGAGTGCTTGAATAGGCTCGGTTTGGCTCGATGTGATATTGCTGAGTATGTCAAGGGGACTTACACAATTGTTACGGCTAACAACAAATAGTAGACTAGGGCTTTTCGTGTGATTCAAATGATTTGGCAGGTGAGCAAGTTTCCTAATTCTAACGGAAATGAACTGAATTTAAAAGGGTATAGGGCCTAAGAAATTTATTCTATTCTAAATGCAGGATATGTGGAGCTTTGTTTCAATAGACTTCAACCGGATTTCACCTAGCCTCCGTCGGACAGCCTCAGTAAAATCGGTGCAATCTTCAAGGGAAATAGCAAAAGATGTTCAAATTATGACTTAACATGCATACACCATCACAACGACGCATATAAGCATATAAATCACAACTGAAGTTAAACTCAAGGTAATGTCCAGTTGACCACACAAGGCGAACTTATCATCAACAAGCCGCTAGTGGTATGGAATAAAGCGAAGCTATCTCAATAAAACACCACACACCAAAGTAAGCTACTTGCATGAATTTAAGCTACTTGGATACGAAAGGAAGAAGAAACCTTGCTAGCATTTCATGACAAGACGAATTCCATCATCAATGGAAAGATCTATTATCATAAAATGTGTTACACAACAATCTCCTCAAAAGTTTTCAAAGGGAAAACTTTCTTTCTTCTCCAAATTATGCAAAAATGCTCTACAATGCTACACTATCTAGCTCTAATGCTAATGCTCTCTCAATGTCTACTATTCCAATGTCTAATCTAATTCTAATGCTTTTCAAATGAGGGGGACTCCCCCTTTATATAGCTAGCCAAGTCCCAAAAGACGGCTAGGGTTACAATCAATAGAGTGGCCAGAATCGTGCCACCTCAGCCCTAAATAATATTGCCCTAAAACCGCCAGAGGAGAGTGGGGTAATAAATGCGCCATAATGTCCACCATCATCCTTCTAGAAGATTCCATTTGTAGACGCGTTCACACTGTTCTCGATCTTCTTTCTTGGCGTTGTTCTTTGATTTCTTCCACTTGAGGGTTTTCATCTTCGTCACTTCGAGTTATACTAAGTCTTAACACTTAGCCATTTTCTTGCAAATTTTCCTCCTTCGAGATTGAAACTCATCTTCATCGTGCTTCCACTTCAAGTCATCGTGCTCTGGCCTCAACAATTTCTCCTGCAAAACAAGCAAGGAGAGGGGTATTAGAATACTTCATGATATAAACTTAACTCACTCACCTGATCCTCACGCTCCAACTTTCAAGCGTTCATCGCCAACTTTGCGTTCAAACTCATGCCTTAGACAAACTTCATCTTTGAGAAATTCATTTCACCTGCTGGAGCTCTGATAACCTCGATTTTATTCATTTCTGGCTCAAGTAAACTATCTTCACGAAGGATTGAAGCAAATTCACCTAGGCAGTTTCTTTCAAATTCATCGTCTAGAGGATCTCACCTTGAAAACACATTTTCTTCATTTTTGCCTTAGAAAATTTTCAAATTTCCCTTAGGAAATACATCAACCTGGTGCCCACTTAAAATCTTCATCCCAGAATCCTCGACAAGCTGTGGAAGACCTTAAAATCAACTCCTCATCGGCAATCCTCGATACCCAGAAGAAAATTTCCTCCAGAACGCATCGAACCCATGGGTGCACAACGAACGGGTTCATTTTATTTCTCTAAATTTTGAACCTTAGAAAATTATTCTTCATCAAATTTATTCTCGTTCTTCGATCCCCTCTGAGAATTTTGCTCTGACTTGGAAAAAAATTTTACCAATCCTGTGCAGCTGGCATCATCTGACTTCATCTCTGGCAACTCTGCTGTGTTTCAAGGAAAATTCCATCATCTTTCCAGACTTAGGCATTTTTCTAAGGGAGAAAAATATTTTGTGCCTTAGAAATTTTTGAATCACTTCGAAGATTTTGCCTTAAAAAAATTTTATTTTTACTCAACTTTGATCATCTTGCCCGCGAGGGAAAATCAACTTACTTAGAAAAATTTTTCTTGAAGGCGCATCACGCTTAATTTATTTTTCATCTGGCATGCATTATTCATCCTTTGTATTTTATTCTCTATAAAATTTCCAACGCCCTAGCAATCATCTTGTCACTCATCTCATATTTTATTTCACACTTGAGAAGAATCACGCCTTAGCACTCACAAGCCTAGCATCACACTTGAAGGTGAAAATTTTAAAAGTCTAACGCCTTAGCATACTTATCATCCCTCAATACTTTTATCTTTACATGGCGCATTTCACACTTCAAGGGGAATATTAACCACGCCTTGAGAAATACCTCCAACACCCCTTTAACACTCATCACCTTGCATGGCGCACATCACACTTGAGGGTGGATATTTAACTTCACCACGCCTAGGAAAGTATTTTCTAACACCTTGGCATTTTCAACGCCCAACACACTTTATTCACCCTCTATCTTACTTCAACTTGAGCGCATTTGGCATGTAGTGGAGGACTAACTTCAAGCGCCACCTCAAGTGACCCTTCACCTCCCACGTTTTGTCCTCACATGCCCTCTTTTGGGCGCATTTGATGCCTTGAGAAGGATAAAACTTGAAGTATGGGCGCATTTTTACCTATGGAGGTGGACGAACTTTCAAACGCCACCCAACAAGTGACTTTTCAACTTCCCTATTTTTGTCTTCACTTGCATGCATTTGGGCGCATTTTGAGGAGGATAAGAATCGTTGACTTCTTTGACCAGCTTGTGACTTGGGCGCATTTCACCATAGGAGGAGGATAAACTTCTTACTTAGAAAAATTTTGAGCTCCAGCTTTTCCTTGAGGGCGCATTTTAGCATGTGTGGAGGATGAAACATGTTGACTCCTTTGACCTCTCCTTTTTTTGGGCACATTTTGGCCTTGCTTGTGGATGAAAAGCTTTGACCACTTTGACCATTTGCCTTTTGGGCCCATTTTTACCCAGGAGGAGGACGAGTTTGCCTTAGAATTTATTTTTTTTGATGTCTCTTTGAGCTGGGCGCATTTTGCTATAGGAGCAGGATAAACGTGTTGACTTTCCTTTGACTTTTTTCCTCCTTGGGCGCATTTTGGCCTGTGTGAAGGACGAACCCAACACTTAGAGAAATTTCATGACCTCCAGCTGAGATGGGCGCATTTTCAAGGAAGTGAAGGATGAAGTTCCAGACTTAGCTATTTTTCTCGTCTTCGCCAGCTTCTCATGCCCTGCTATTTATAGTAAGCCTCTTGATTTTCATACTTCGGAAGCTCAGATTGCCATGAAATTTTAAACACTGGATCCTCGCGACCTCATTACCCTGTTGACACTGCCATCTTTAGTCACCCTGCTATTTTTAGCATGTTTCTGAGGGTGGTTTACTATAAATAGTAACCTCTTGTTTCTAATAGCTCCATTGCTCGGATCGACTTGAAATTTTGATGAGGCGCTCCTCACCACGTGACTTGTCCGCTGACACTGACGCATGCAGCTGATTTACTATTTTTAGCCAGTTTCCAAATTGACTTACTATAAATAGTAAGTGCTCCGTTTGACTTGAAATTCTCACCACAGATAGCCTGAAGGACGCTGATCGCAGTGGTTTACACGTTTTCAAAAATTCTGACTTTTTGCGCCTCTTTTGGGTCCCGAAGCTGGAAACCCTAATTCGCTTTGCATGCATATCAAAAGATCTCTGTTTGCTCTCGTTTCTGGGCACTGCGATCCTCGTGATTTCGAACTCGGGAAGCAGGGACACACGCTAAAATAGTAAGTTCCTCACTAAGTGAGTATCTTCGTTTGCATGTCACACCATCGCGAAGCTCTCGAAAAACCCATCGGAATCAATGCAAAGCCGACATGCAAACCCTAAAATAGCCTCGGTGAACTTCGAAAGTAGTCGTCTTCGTCTTGCATGTTATATCATCGCGAAGGTCTTGAAAACCCGAAGGAATATGCCAACATGCGAAAATCTCTGCATCGCACCCGAAATTCATCCCGGAAGCGGACTGCTAAAATAGTAAGTTGTTTGTTTTTGGTCAAATTTTGCATGCGAACAGTCCGATATGCCCTGAATGCTGTGTGACTGTCGGAATCTCAAAATAGCTGACAGATTGCCTGGAATTTCATACTTACAAAAAATAGTATCTCAGAATCTGATAAAAACCTGCTGAGAGCCTGCTTGAAACACACTGACAACAATGTTAAGTCCAATTTTCAATTTATTGACTTTATTTGACCTCAGACTGACCAGAAACGATGAAACCCTAATTTTCAGACTTGGCCAAATTCATGTTGAAGCTTGCAGACGGGAACGTCCCGAAGAAGCAGACCATAGAAAAGAGACAGACGGAGAGAGAGAGACACAAAAACCAAAGCCAAAACGACCAGAATGGAGCAAAAATTAGGGGTCCCCATCTTGAATGGGGCGATGTGTGAAAAGGTCACAACAGGGATCCTCTAAGGGTTTAGCACCTAGCCTTTCAATACAACAATCTTCACTTCTTCTCAGTGAGTTACAAGACTCCCTCTTGATCCTTGCTTCAGAGATTGCAAAGAAGACTTCTAGAAGTGAACTCCCTCTAGCCACCAACTCAGTCCCATGGCTGCTTGATCATTTCTTTGGTTGGCATGACTTTCTCACAAGATGCCTCAAGTTTTTCATCACTAAGCAATCTCTCATCACCTTCTTGCTCTTAGAACATTGAACTGCAAGCATTTTAGAGAGAGATTACTAACAGTTTGTAATTACCCAAAGAGATAATAAGGCTGGAATCATACAAAGTTTACTATCTCAGGTTATAGCATGAACACATAGGAATTTATGAACAAAATTAAAACATGGATTAATCAACCTATAAGAGAAATACATCAAGGAATCAGAATGAAGGGATAAGGAAACTTATCTTTATTGAATTCTGATATATTCTGCTTCCATCTTTTGCTCCTCTTGAGAGTGCTAAACTCAGCATCAACAAGATATAGTCTGCACAACTATAGATTTCTTACATGCAGCCAGCATGTTCCATATAGGACTAGCCTTCTCAAGGCACCATCGCAATCCATGAACATGGAGAAAGATATCGATGTGATCATCACAATGAAATTGCATTTCACTTTTCATCTCAAAGTCACACTTAGAGATCTGTACTACGAAATGCAATGAGTGATGACATCTGCCAAAGATCTCTATCACACATGAAAATGCAATGAATGATGACATCTGCCAAAGATCTCATGCCAGTGATTACTTTGCTAAACATTCATGATTCAAGTAAACAATGTCAGACCTACTCAACTTAGCAGACTGAAAAACATAAACAAAAGAATACTTATCTCCTTTTGTTGCTGCAATTCTATAGGTGCAGTCAGGTGCTTGTCTTGTAGCTGTTAAACGATTTCTCCTTATATGCTGCACTTAGACCTCACAGTCATGAATAACAATAACTCAAATTGTCTCCACACGCACCGAGTGCAAGCTTCAGCGCTTGAAATCAAGGAGAACATTTAACACAGCGATAAGGCCTAGCCAAGGCTCAGGTCGTTGCTCATATGCAGACATTTAGCAATAAGCAGATCACACACACAGATTTGAAACTTCAATTCTCATAACGGTTAAGACTTCATTCTACCATCACTGTCTCTCAATAATACAGAGTGTGATAGACTAAATGCACAATAATCTCCTTTGCTGTGCTAAGATCAGTCACATAACAAATACGATGATAAAAAAAAAAAAATTACCTGTTGCACCAACACGAACATATTCCACAGTTCGCTAAGGAAGTCTTTTAGCAGACACCCGATATTATTCCCAATATCGGGATGTATGAGAAGCTGGAGCCAATGAAATACGATGAATGTAAATTCGCTGCCTGTTATCGAGTCTCTTGAATATGCAAACATTCTATAATAAGGTTGTCGGAACTTCTACAAGGGCCCAATACTCTCATCGCAATGAATCAACGCTTGTGATGGTTCCGAAACCCGATGACAGGATGACCGTAAATTGATGATTTTTTATTTTTTTATTTTTTTTTTCGATTTCAAGGGAAATAAGTTAGCATTCCCGTGATCACTCTCAACTGCGATACTCTTCATCGAATCACCTTAGAACTTTCTAAGTTCTTCTTCCAACGCAAAGGCATCATGATATATCGCTCCACTATGCTTTGACAAGGTCAACACTGATTTCGATGCCTATTGAGGATTACACACATGCCGAATACATAAGAGATAAATAGCTGCGACCCAGACGCTAGAAGCCTCAACCTTTATCCATGAAGGTGATCTCTCCCAAGGATACTTCTTCTCCAGTGGAGGTAGATATTAGACGACTTCCTCTAAAATTGACACTTCACCATCTATACGGCACTAGAGGAGGAGGCTCGAATGAAATAAATATTAGCCGCTATAGGCTATGATAATTTGTCTCCAATAAAATTTGATCCTCTACAAAAAGTTCCATGAATCCATACTATTTGACTCCCTCATACTAATCGCTGAACTTAAACTCCTTGATCGCCTGAAGAATAAGTAGCATCCTAATAAAACCAGATACTCTGTATTTCTTGGATTCAAGGACTTTCAGATTGCACAACTAATGACACTGCCAGAACTAAATCTGATCGGATCTCTAGAACCCGCTCTGATACCATGTTGAAAACTAATGATCAGATTTAGTGCACAGAAAATAATTCAAAATCAGACAAAAATAACACAACATGTACCCTGGGAAAACCCTCCTCTTGAGGGAGAAAAACCCAGCAACAAAGATCTCTCTTCTCTATATAAATAATAGCAACAATTCGCTTTACAATGAGGCCAATCACAAGGCCAATATTCAGCACCTACACTAGATGCAATGACAGATAATAATCTGCCCTCCCTTGATACCTAAATCTGCACTTACAGGAATTCGCAATCTGCTCTTGATGAAGCTCACACTTTATTGATAGAATCAATTGAACTTTTGTAATAATTCAATGGAGGATGGCGACTTTGTATATATACAGGTGAGAGAGGTCGCACCTCTTCAAGTTAAGAGGTCGGCCAAGATACAAAACAGTTACAACTCATAAATGATGTCGGCCCCAAGAAATTTCGTCTCTTCATAAATGGAAGTCGGCCACAACAAATATTAAATGTCTTCTAATAAATGATCAAGATGAATTCGTATCTTCTCATGTCGGCCTCAATGTAAAATGAAGATAATACAAAACAATAAATATAAATTGAATAGCCAACAGCTATCATTCAATTTATGTCTTCCACGAAAGAGGTGAGCTGAAAGGAACTACCGAAGCTGCTATAACATTAACAGTTTCCAATAACCTTCATTTCAGCCTACACCTCGGATAGGTGTTCCACCTCCTTGGGAATCCTGTTATAAAGTTTATCATCAATCATTCCCACTTGCTCCTAAGTCCTCATGCTTTGTTTTTCTTGAGGAAATAGGATGGTTTTAGTGTTAGCCTAGTTGTAGTTAAGATCTGCAAAATCAAAGAAAACATTAGCTGCAATGTGTTTGGTTTCTTAACCTTGTGTCTATCAGCTGAGTCAAAAAGATAGGAATTTAGAATACTTTACTTTTTCACGCATATTAGCAAAAGAGGGAGCTTCCCCTCCTAATTCGAAGAGCAGTTAATACTGTGCATAGTTGTCTGTTGCCAATACGCACTCTAGAGGTGAGAATTGTAATGCCAACACAATGTTCACTACATTTGTATATAATCTGGAGAAAATTAGTCTGAGAGAAGTTTGTGCTTCTGCAGCTACAAGTCCTCTTATCAATACGGCTTTGGGTTGCCGGAACGTAAGTCCTCTTTTTAGAATTCCATGAATAGGAATAGACTCTTAGTTAGGAATAAAAAAAATAGCATAATCAAGATATATGTTTATCGTCCCTAATGTTGAATATTGATATAACAATCAAGTATACACCCTAACCCTAGGGAAAAGACTTTTCTCCTACCTTCAAGGTGATATGAGTAATCAAACAAGTATAGATTATCAACATGGTTTGCGTAACGTCACAACCTTTCAATGATGACATGACTATCATGCTATCATTCCCGTTGTATTACTAACCTCATTATCCACAAAGCTTTACCCAGCATCATAAGCTAACAAATTCAAGATAGCACTTCAATGTAATATTAACTCCCATACTTCACAACCTATGAAGTATATATAATCCATGACAATTTAGGTATTTAAGCTAATACGCTAAGATTATATTATATAACCACACAATTTCAACAATTGGAATAAATATGTATATATATAGTCTCAACCAATAAGATCTAATAATAAATCACCCAAAGATCATGCAAGTTCCTTAAAATAAGAATGATTGAAAAATCAAACAAGCAAGTTAACAAAACAGATAATTCATCTTTCCACAAGGACTTGCACTCAAATATGATTCACCATAAAAAAGATTAGAGAAATAGAAATCATGTCTGGAATTATAGCTCCAAATGAAAGTGTTGCTTCCCAAGCTCAACTTCCACAATCACACTTGCTGCTCCTTCTAAGCTCAACCTATCTCTAAACTCTAGCCTTTCACAAATTGTAAATCCACAAAACAACTATCTTTCTCACAAAAGCTCTCAAAAAACACACTTGCACTAAACTACAGTAGAATAACAAATGAAGAAATCAGAATGAACGAGTGTAACAAAAGGTAGAGGAGCTGCCTCTATTTATACTTAAATCTGAGCAACTCAATGTTACAAACCAGCTACACAATCCTCCACCTTTTCTGTCCTTTCTGCCACCACTCTAACAACAAACTAACAATGCATGACTCAGCCATTTGGAATAAAATGTGGCTACTTCAAACTCTCATTATGCAACACATAAACAGTCCAAATGTTTCCAGCTTCTTGAAATGGATGAGTCGCTCCTATTCAAATGACACAATGACTCTTACTGAGTCAAAGCACAACAAAACACATCTACAGTTTTCCTAATTGTTATGCAAGTCGACTACCTTCATGAGCTTCACCCAGCTCCATTTTGACAAAGTTTTCATGCTCATATTTAGCTGAGCGTTGGTTTAGACTTCTACTGCTTTATTCTTCCTATACTGGCGCTGGCTTTTTTACACCTCAGCAGGCTAGCGTGGGTTTGTAATAACAACTTTGATATAATGAAACGCCTCTCTATAGCGCTATTTATGCGCTTTACTAAGTTGGAGAAACTATTCACGTTGCATATAGTATACACCATGCATTTAAACTCTTTCATGCGCTTTATATGCGCAGCATGTATTCACATTTATGCTGGCTTTTATTCATGCCATGCACCAATACTTGGTCCGCTTAACATATGCGCCAATGCTTACTTTTTATCATTTTGAATGTATAATCCATCGCTGCCCTTTTTACTCAAGCTTTCAGCAAAATTGTGATTAAATCCTAATTGGCAAGAGATTTAAAAATAGCTTTTTTATACTTTTTTTATGAATTTAATAACAATTTTTTTATTTCCCGAGATTTTCCCGATCAATTGAAAAAATGCTTTTGATTTGCTGCTATCATTTATACATATAAGATTCTAAATGCATAGAACCATAATTACATAAGTGCAACTAATCACGAATCGGCCATCTGCGCAATCTCTTGCTCGGGAAAATTGCAATTTTAACAAAAACTCGCGGCTCCCGTTTTGTACAGCTCAAAGGAGGGTCAATTATCCTATTTTTCTTGTCTTCATAGCTAGATATTTGTCTTAAAGAAAGATAAACTGTCCTCCAGCCGTAGCAAGGTTTTTTGGGATATCCCCTAGAACTTCCACTAAGCCAAAAGCATAAATCGTACAATATGGTTGGCATGACATTTTTAGCTTTTACACCCCATTTAGCAAACCCAAAGTAGTCTTGTGTTAAAATGTTTGCTCCACAAAATATTCTAAGCAGATTACTAACATTCTTAATTTGTATTTACAGAAGGGGTTTGTGAGTGCCCAAGTTGATGGATTGATTGAAATATTTGGCTTGAAGGATGGGTGGCATACATCATTTGTGATGGTCAACCTGATTACAGCAAAGCACATTGCCCAGGTCCTTTGAGTCATTTCTTTTAAGGAACTGATTCCACTAGCTACATTACATTATAGTTTACAGTTTGTTCAAGTATCTCATCTGAAGTGATTTTGAACTTTTAAAGCTAGTCATATCTGTAATAACCGACGTCATAAACAAGGTTGAGTTATGAATTTCAGTTGACCCACATAACTGTTGCTTTTGCAGGCTGCAGCTCTAAAACTAGAGCTAAGGGCAGGGAAAAGAGAAAGAGCTTATATGCAAATGGACGGCGAGCCTTGGCAGCACCCACTAAGCAAGATTCATTCAACAACAATCGAAATAATGACGGCCCCTCATGAATCAATTATTATTAATGCAAATTAATTGCTTGTACTATGCTTCGACTTCGTTTATGCAACTATTATTGCCCATAATCTCATAAATTAATTTCTTACATTGCTTCTTCACTTTAAAATTCGTGTTAGTAATTTGGTTGATTTTATCCAAACGAAATTTTGCCTTATTGTCAGAAGGTTTAAAATAATATTAACTGCCAAAAACTAGAAAGTTCAAAGGTACATTGAACCTACCAGCAATACAATTGTCTATTTTGTTTTCAATATATGTTAGTGTTATATTTGTCTCTTTTTTTAAATACAGTTTACGAGGTTAAACTTTTCTTTAAATTAAAAAAAAATAGAAGATTAGTTTGTAAATAAATTTATAATTTTTTTAGTGTATAGAACTTGTTTTTTTATTTTAACATTTAATAAAAATGAATTAATTTATTATATATATTTTTGGATATGAATATAGATTATGATTAGATTTTGTTTTTAGAAGATTAGTAATTAAAAAATTTAGAAATTTTATTATATAATAAACATAAACTAGTTAAAAGGATACACATATGAATACGGGTCGGGCGTTCTGCAACTCGAGCTAGGGCATCCACGCCCTAGCTCTGTCTATTCTTTCTTGTGCATGCGAAGGGGGGGCGTTTGGTGTCTGCAGGGGTAAGGATCGGAGTTGGCTATTCGTTGTGTCTTGTTCTTGGCTGAGTCTCTGTAGTGCGAGTATCAGGTTCAGGCGAGGGTTCGTGCCTTTTTCTTGTGTGGAATCCTCTGTTTTGTCTTGCGTGGGAAGTCTTCTTCGTTGGTGTTTCCTATGGGCTTTTCCAGGGGTTAGTGGTGGGTGTTGGGCGGGGGTTTTCAAAACCTGTGGTTGGCTTTTTATATCTTGGGGGCCTTGCATGCCCACTGTCTTTGGTGCTTCTCTCTGTTGCGTGGGTGGGGAGGATTGAAGGTGTGGGGTTTGGTGTTGGGCGGTGCTAAGAGGAAGGGTGTGGGGAGGATTTCCCCACCCATTTTTGGGGTTCGTGTTTTTTTTCCTGGGCATGATGGCCTGCTCAAAGGGTGAGACGTCAGCGAGGAGCCCTCACTTGGACTTTCGGGCAGCAATAGGCTCAAAGTTTTCAAGTCAAGGGATGAAGACCTTCGATTATAATTTGTTTGCTCAGAATACTGGGATTGTTGATTTGGGGTTATCTAATGGCTTACGGATCACGAAGATTAACGGTTGTCTCAAGAGGTGCAAGGAGAGGCCAAAACTGGTTGTTCCATTTGAAATGATTGTTGAAGATGTTGAGTATTATTCAAATCACTCCTTATATCGTAAGTATTTGGGGATGAGGGTTTCTTTGCAATTTTTGGAGGTTTGGGCCCAAAGGACATGGGAGCCAGAGGGGGAAATGGAGATAATGTTGCTGGCGAACAATTATTTCATGGTTACTTTTAATTGCATTGCTGATCGCAATAGGGTATTTGAGGGAGGCCCTTATTTTCATAATAAGGTAGGGTTGTTCATCAAGCCCTAGCATGCAGGTTTTAACCCCGCAGAAGAGCTTCCAAATCGTGTCCCGGTGGGTTTGTTTACCGAGGTTCCCGGTGGAATGTTGTTGAGAGGATGTGTTGCACCTTTTGGCCTCGATGCTTGGAAAACCAGTTGGGACTTCATCGTAGACTTTGGGTAAAAAGGTAATGACTTTTGCATGAATTTGTGCTGAGATTGATCTAAGTAGGCCTTTGCCCGATGCAATAGATATGTGTGCGGGCTCTTATTCTTGGGTGCAGCATTTGGACTACGAAACTCTTCATTTTCGTTGTCGGCTTTGTCGAGAATATGGCCATTTGCAGCGGAGATGTCCAAGGTATAAACCTATGGAGTCCCAACCTTCACAACCTGTGAGCAATCTTCCTGAAATTGATAAGGGGAAGAGCATCTCCCCTGATGAGGTAGGTGCTTTGATGGTTTTGCTCCGGTCAAGGCCCGAAATCGGAATAGGGGTCAAAAGAGGCCTTTTAAAGAAAGGCAAGATGAAGGTACCTTCAACAGATTTGAGGTTTTGGATGAGCTCAGCCAACAAGAGGTGAACCCGGGATTGATCAACCTGGATCAAGGGCTTGAGGGCTTAGCTCAGGAGGATCTTGTTCTTGATTCTTCTATGGATCCACAAAGGGATGATTGTTTGCACATGGAAGTTGATCAGCAGTTGGGGGTTTCTGAGGTGCAGGAACCCTTGGCCGTTGGTACAATAGTAGGTGGGGATTCTCCTCTTCCTGGGCGGAACACTAGTTCGGACCTGGCTAAGAAGACCAAGCCTCCCCCCAAATTGGGCATCATGCAGAAGGATATTAAGAAGGGCGGGGCAGAGAAATTTGCTAAACCTGGCACGAAAAAGGATGTGGAAAAGATTAAACTAGCAGGTGAGAATTTGGTGGAGTCAGGGGCAGTAAGGACTCTGGATTCTCTTTTTTCAAGCCCCTTGAAATGATTATTCTGCCATGGAATGTATGGGGCTTGAACAACAGCCCTAGACAAAAAGCGGTTCATGATTTAGTTAGAAGTCAAGGTCCTGATGTCTTCTTTTTGCAGGAGACTAAGTTATCTGTTAAGAATATGCAAGGCTTGGCACCTAGATTGTGGAGGAACGGGGAGTGCCAGTGCATTGGAGCTCATGGAGCTTCTGGGGGTCTAGCATGTTTATGGAACCCATGGAGAATCCGACCTCTTTGGTGGATTTCTTCTAAATCCTCTATGTCTATGATTGCTACTAGTTTTGAGACAGGGGAAGTAATTCTCTTTTCTAATATATATGCTCCTACGGATTTTTGGGGTAAACAAGGTCTATGGTCCCATATCAGGTTTATCCGTAGCATGATGCCTTTTCATCCATGGATTATGGCTGGAGATTTCAATGCTATTTGTGAGTTGGCTGAGAAGCGAGGGGGTACTGGAAGGTTGGAGCCCTCTACGCTACTACTTCGTGACAATATCAATACCTTGAATCTTGTTGATATCAAACCCAGCAATGGTCAGTTCACTTGGAACAATCGTCGAGTTGGTGAGTTTTGCATTGCCGAAAGATTAAATCGATTTCTGGTTTCCTGTTACTGGGTTGGAGGGATGTGGTCATCTTTCTCTGAGATCTTGGATTGGAGAGGATCAAACCACTGGCCTATTAAGCTTGCTACTGAGTCAACTTGTGTGCCTCGTATGCCCTCTTTTAGGTTCCAACTCATGTGGTTGCAGGACCCTTCTTTGAAGGCCTTTGTGAATGATTGGTGGAAGAAAGGTAGACCTGCTTATGGCACGGCAATGTATTCATTTGCTAAGTTACTTCAGTATGTTAAATATGAGCTCAAACGGTGGAATCGTCTGTACTTTGGGAATGTCTTCCATGCAAAGGCAATGGCTCGGGCTGATTTGGATGGTATCACGAGGAGGTTAAGGGAGGATGGGGTGACAGCTAAGTTGCTTCAGGACGAGGCTCGGGCTGTGAAGAATCTTGAAGAATGGGAGTTGCGAGAGGAAATGTATTGGAAACAGAAGGCTTGCATTGAGTGGCTTCAGGAAGGGGATAAAAATATTGCTTTCTTCTTCAATTCGGTGAAAGCCAAAGGACATGGTAATTCTATCTCTAGTATGGTGAATGACAAGGGAGACTATCTTTCCTCCCCGGAAATCTCAAGGGAGGCGGTGCAGTATTTTTAATCTCTTTTTAGGGAGGACTCACAAGGGGGGTCTCCTGAGGAAGCGTAGATTATTTCTTGTATCCCCTCTCTTGTGTCTGGAGATTTGAATCAACAACTCATGAGTGATATCTCGCTTGAAGAGCTTGAAGGGATTGTTTTCAATATGAAGAAGGGGAAGGCGCCTGGTCCTAACGGCTTCCCGATTGAGTTTTTTCAAGAATTTTGGGATATTATCAAACTTGATCTCCTGGGAGTGGTTCAAGAATCTCAATAGAATAAGCAGATGCTAAGGGCTCTAAATGCTACCTTTTTGGCTCTTATTCCCAAGAGTGAGGGAGCTGATAGGTTAAGCCAATTTCGGCCCATTTCTTTATGCAATGTAATTTATAAAATTATTTCTAAACTTATTGCTAACCGGTTGAAAAAGGGGCTTGAGGAGCTGATCTCCGAGGAACAAAGTGGTTTTGTTGCTGGTAGGAAAATTCTGGATGGGATTGTTATTGCTACTAAGGTCATCCATTCTATGGCCAGCTCTAAAGAAAAAGCGATGTTTATCAAACTTGACATGGCTAAGGCATATGACAGAGTCAAGTGGTCCTTCCTTTGGCGGGTTCTTGGTGCTTTTGGTTTTGTTGAAGAATGGATTCAATAGGTTTCGAGTTGTGTTACTTCAGTCTCTTTCTCTGTGCTTATCAATGGGAGTCACTCTGAGTTATTTGGTGCTTCTAAGGGGCTTCGGCAAGGAGATCCTCTTTCCCCTTATTTGTTTATTCTTTTGGCTGAAGGTTTGGGGAGATGGATTAAAAGGAGTGTGGAGTCTGGTCTCATTCAGGGTTGGAGGTGGGGTGGCACCTTACCTCCGCAAACTCACTTACAATTTGTGGATGATACGGCTTTGATGGGAATGGCTACAATGCGAGAGGCTTCTAATCTATGAAGAGTGCTAGATGTTTACCTGGTTGCCTCTGGTCAACAGATTAATGAGGGCAAGTCTTCCATTTTCTTCTTCAACACTTCAGGCCCCATTCAGCAGAGGATTGCCCAAACTTTGAGATTTCAGATCGAGACTCTCCCTTTGACTTTCCTTGGCATTCCTATCTCGGTGTGTAGACTGCCTAGAGAGTCTTGGCAGATTATTTTGGATAAATTTCGGGCGAAAGTCAATCACTGGACTCATCGATGGTTATCCTTTGTTGGTCGTGTCCAGTTGATTAAGTCAGTGGTGCAGGCTTTGCCCATTTATAGATGCATGCTCCAGGTTGCCCCTATGGGCTTTCTTAAGGACCTAGATTTTGTGGCGAGACAATTTCTATGGGCTGGTTGCTTGGAGTCCTCCAAATGGAGTCTTGTTAGATGGGAGGTTGTTTGTAGTCCAAAACAATCTGGTGGACTAGGTTTGAGGCAGTCGGCATTGACTGGGGAGGCTCTAGCTGCAAAACTGTATTGGCGGTGGTGTAACGAGCAGGATAAGAGTTGGGCCAGGGTTCTTTCTTAGAAGTATCTCCTGGGGATCCCTCAGCCCGATATGTCTAGGTACCCCCTTGTGGGGAAGGGCTCTATGATATGGGGCACCCTCAAAAAAGGGGCTATGCTGATTAAAGAAGGATTATTTTGGATTTGCAAGAAGGGGACAGAGGTACAGTTCTGGTCTGATTCTTGGGATGGTTTTCCTCCCATCACCTCTCAATTTCCCAATTTGTTGAATCTTTGCCAGAGATTTTTTGAGGCTGGTTGGTTGTGGGTGAGTGATTTTAAGTCCTATTCCTCCTATGGTCAGATGGAGGTGGCCAAATGGAAGTCCCCGGTTGAGTGGCCAGATGTTGGTTTGTAGGAGGATTGTGCGGTGCTGCAAAGTATCCTCTCCAGTTGAAGATGCAGTTCTCTCTGAGATGATGACGTGCTTGCCTGGTCCCCCAATCCTAAGGGGACCTATACTGTAGCCTCTGGTTATAGTGTGTTATTGTCTCATAGGTTGGTTGGGCCTGAAATTCAGTGGTGGAAGGACTGAAACAAGCTTTCTTGGCCAAAATGTAATTGCTTTGTTTGGATGTTGGCCTAGAATAAGTGTTTGACCTGGGATAACATTCAGAAGAGAGGTTTCCAGGGTCCTTCTGTTTGTGTTATGTGTGGGGCTAATGAGGAGGACTCTACTCACTTGTTTTTTCGTTGCTCTTTTGCCCTTCAGCTTTGGCATTTTTGGTGGGGTGTTTGGAAAATTCTTTGTGTTCATGCTTCCTCCTTGATTGAATTTTGGCAGGGGATGGGTCAACCCCCTTTTGTGGCCTTTTTTTTGCAGGAGGTGTGGTTTGTGGGGCCTATCTTCTTATTGTAGCAGATTTGGTTGGAATGTAATCGAAGGATATTTCGTGGAGCACAGAGGCTGGTGCAACAAATTTGGCAGAGATTATTGGGTATGGTTCAGGAAACAATGGAAGCTAGGTGTGAAGTGGAATTCCCTTTGGTGAAAAGGGATACAGAGTTGGTGGAGAGATTGGGGATTCAGGAGTCGTCATTGGCTCAGGCTAGGGCTAAGAGAGGACGACGAGAGAAGCAGAAAATTGATAGGGGTGGCAAATGGCAACTTCCCCCATTCGGTGTTTTGAAGATCAATACTGATGGATCTTCAAGGGGCAATCTGGGACCAGCTGGCATTGGGGGGATTGGTAGGGTTTCTTTGGGCTCGGTGATCTTCCTCTTTTCGATCTATGAAGGAACTCAGACCATCAACCTAGTGGAAAGGTTGGCTATTCTTGATGCTCTTGAGCGATCTCATGCTTTGGGGTGGAGAAGGATTATTTGTGAATCTGATTCTCAAATATTGATCAATTTGCTTATTGAGCAGAAAGTAGCAGATGTCAGCTAGCAATTGGCTAGGGTTGTGCAACAAATTCTGCAGGTTAGTTTTTTTATGGAAACAGTGTCTTTTGTCCATATTCCAAGGGAGTGGAATAGGGCAGCTGATTGTTTGGCAAAATGGGCTTCTGAGCATGTTGAGGGATGGAGAATTGAGGAGTGGGAGTTGGTTTCTTAGGAGCTTCGTTTTGATTTAATGAATATTCTTGTTGAAGATAGCGCTGGGAATGGTGACAGTTGATGGTGCTGACTATTTTTTCTTAGTTTGGTTTGTTGTTCTTGTTTTTCCTTGGGCTCTCGGTCCTGTGCTTCCTTTGTAATGTTGCTTTCTAATCTTCAATAAAGTTTTTACCCCCTTTTTATTAAAAAAAAAAACTAGTTTATTATGTGTATTATGAATATTAGATTATGATTAAATTTTGTTTTTATATAAGTCTATAGTAAAGTTAATTTATTATCACAACACAAGTACATACACTTTCTATTTTAAATGTAGATATTAGAAAGTATGTCCAAACAAAAATTTATTTGAAGATTTGGATTACATATTAGACCACATTTCACTA
Organism: Sequoia sempervirens; assembly: GCA_007258455.2. Classification (NCBI taxonomy): domain Eukaryota; kingdom Viridiplantae; phylum Streptophyta; class Pinopsida; order Cupressales; family Cupressaceae; genus Sequoia; species Sequoia sempervirens. The sequence goes on from VDFB02215766.1 coordinate 176,126, forward strand.
ATTAAATTTCTTGAATATCAGTATACAAAACTACAAACATCTTAATGAACAATAATCACAATACAAATTTGCATAAGGCATAAAAAATTCATCACAAAAACAAAGTTTGAACAATAAACTTTGGTATAAATGTAACAAAATTTATTATCATTTTGTCTAAAATACATTATCCATATATGTAAGCTTTGAAAGTATCACCTTGCATGGTTTTATGTCTTTTAAAAATTAAATTACTATTGAGAAATTACTTTGTTTTAAACAAAGTTGATTATGTTTATAGACATTGCTTAAAACTAACAATTTGCATGTTTTCCAAAAATTGCATAAATTGCATCTATTAGAATGATTACATTAGTTCTTTTGATGATAAGGTGAATTCTTGTTGATTGTTTTTCATTCTACTTTCTAACATTTTGACAATTTTCATTTCATCTAAATTTAGTAATGCATTAATTTAAAGTCTTTACTCATGAATATTCAACACTTTATTATTCTCAAAAATTAATATCTAATTTATTGTGTAGTGCTTTGAACTCTATTATTCATTAATTACATTAGTTGTACCTTCTCATTAAAATCTAAGATTTGCCAAGTCTTCACATGCTTTGTGAAGTTATTTTTATACTCATATTTTTTTGCTTATGTTGCCTTTTGCATCATTTGGAGAAGAGATGGAATTTAGGAACAAATTGATATAATATTTCATTCCTTTCAATTTATTTCTTTAATAAAAAGAACAAATAGTGATAGATGTCATTTCTATATAGAAACTAATGGATTCATGCCAATCAAAATAATGATTTGCTTGAGAAGTGATGAAAATATCAAGGCTTATTAAAATTTCATATTCAAGTTTAGCCATGTTTCTCATCTCAAGAATATCCATTTTCTTATCATTAGCCGATAGGCTAATATAGTGTGAGGTTTCGGCGTGAAACTTGTCTCACGCCATCATACTGCTAAAACTTTTGATAAGACAACTAATAGTTTCAGGCAAACAAAAATATGAATGACAAAAAACGCACAACTTACAAATGCGGAATTATTATAAATGCAGTATAGTAAATACAGATGGTGAGTTGTCCTCAGTAAATGCGGATGCATTCTTGTGATAAATGTTGTTTGAAAAAATATTTTTTGCATATAAATTTTAATTTTAATTTTATTTTATGTGTTTTTTAAAATATGATAAATATTATATATTTATTAGCCGATAGGCTATATAAGGTTTCGGCGTGAAACCTATCTCATGCCGTCATACTGCTAAATGCAAACAATGTACATCTTATAAATGCAATATAGTAAATACAGATGGTGAGTTGTCCTCAGTAAATGCGGATGCATTCTTGCAATAAATGTTTGATTCAGATGGATTTTCTCTTGCATATTTTATTTACTTTTTAATGTATTATCTACCGATTTCATCACCGCCTAGAATTTTTGCCGCCTACAAGTCTATAAATAATTTGCATAATGTAGACAAAAATTCACATTGAGAACATTGGACTATACACCAGACAAGTCCTATCTTTTGTGGCCTACAGGCCACGATTTTTCATTTAAATTCTTTTTTTGGGTCATTGGCTTCAACATTTTCAAATCCCCTTTGTCTTCACTGTGAATAGATTGAAGCAACAATTGTAGGGAGATTGGTTTTGGTTAGTCTCATTTTTAAAAACTCTGTTGTGGTAGGGTTTCTAAACTTTTCCTGCAAAGTCTCATTTTTTTCTCATTGGATTGATGACAGCACGACACAACTTGTACGGAATCTTGAGGTAAGTCACTTGCCTTGGTCTCACCAAGTTTTATTTTTCGGAATCCCTTAGCAGCTGTTTTCGTGGTTTATTTCATTCTCAAACAATTTTGTTGCTATTTGTCAAATGAAGGCATGGCTCTTTGGAGAGTTGTCTTTGGGAAAAGCAAATACCAAGCAGTTGAGCCCGTGCCTTAAAAAAAACTTTAATTTGCAACCAATATTTTCATTTAAAAGGTATACAAAAATTTCTATTAGTTAAAAGATTATTTATAAATTTAAATATGATTATTGTATATTTCAACCTCTAAATTTTAGTATTTATTATTTCTCTTCTATATTCTAAATTATCTTGAATGCATAATCTGCATAATCTGTAGATAGTTACTATAATATTTGCAACTAGAGACAACCATAGGTAGCCCAAAACCAATGCCATCATAACAACAGACTTGTTTCAGAATGAAATAAAACACAACAAAAAATTAATAGGCCTGTAAAGATTTTCCCAAAAAAAACTCATGAAACAACCATTGCAAGTGACTTACCCTCTAGATTCTACACAAATTGTACACCTATGTACATGAATGAGTGAAAATTTGTATTTTGGGGACAACCCACATAAGAAATAAGTTTTTCGTGCACAAAATTTCATTTTAAATTTTGTTTTCTTAGCCCCGTGCTGTGCAGAGACTCTAATTTCCGCTGTGAACTTCCCCCAAAGTCGTTGCCTCACGCCCTTCTTTCAGAATGGCATTCAGAAGCATTTCCAGCCCTTCTGCTTGGCCTCTTTCAACATGTCGTATAGAAACATGTCCTCTGCATCATTTTCATTTAATGGAGTTTTTAAAACATCTGATCAGGAGCAACACAAAGTCTATATTGTCCTATGACAGTATCCTCCATCTTGCTTGTGCTTAAACTCTGGTGCTGCCTCACTTACACAGAAACACCAAAAATTGTAGAAAGGACTAGCTTCAAAGTGCAACTCATATCCAGAAAGATGATTATCTATTAGGTTTGAGCCACTCAAATCCAATCGCACCAGCTAATCTGCTATGTTCCAACTATTCACGATTCACATTGAAATTGGAAAAATTAAAAGATGAAAAATAAAACAATTCAAGTCACAACTGAAAAATTCTCTAAACATCATCCATTTTTTCAAGCTCAGCTATTCTATGGTGGACATGTATGTAAAATGTGTAAGCATAGAAAAGGCACGTGAATTTTTTGACAAAAGTGCAAAAGTAAAACATTTAGAACAACTCAGGTAAGAAAGGAAAAATTACCAACCAATCCTTGTAAGATTGGCATGGTGTTGTCAAAACATCTAAGTTGTGTGCATTTTACAAACTTAAAGCTCCAAGATCGACTCTAAAATCTAAAAAAATAGAAGCAAAAAAAATGTAGTAGAGGGACTTAAATTTTTTCCCTATCAAGGGTTAAATCTTTGTTTTTTCAAAGCCCATCAAGTTTGGATTCCCTTCTCTTTACATTTGGATTTCTAATACCCCGCACGTGTACTCTCACATGTTGTGCTTGCAAATTTGTCATGATTTTCTCTAGTAATTCATCCACACAGTATATATGGCATCGTCAAACACATCGCCTTATGGTTCTCTAATCTCCACTCTAGCTATGAGACACGTAAAAGAAAATATACGCCCACATGTGTGGACCGCCCTCGAACTGCACAAGATGCAAATATTATTTTACTTTGGCTAGATGATTGTCCCACCACGTTTTGGCAGAGTAGATTCTCCTCTCCAAAATATAATTGTCTCTGCAAAATGAATAAAAACAATTTCAAGAATAAATGTTTCCCCTTCGGTGTAGCAACTCTCATACAAAGCCTTTACAGAGTGGATCTCAAATAAAAAATAGTCTATTGAAATATAGAATGAGTATCTAACAAAATAAAATTATGTATTAAAAATAAAAATAATAATTTATTATTTAAAATATAAATATAAAAATTAATTAATTATAAAATCAAAATTATTTATATTATAAATATATTATAAATCATAATAATTCATTTTTAATTTATTTAAAACTAAAACATATATTGAATTCTTATGTATTCTTAGAAATACTCTCTAAGTTTAACATTGCAGGTCACAATGAATAGGATTGATCGTGATGATGGCCAGAAATACAAAAGAACCCTTTAAAATCATGTTTACTAAAAAAATATAAATTAACTTTTAATAATCTTTTACTATTTGAACGCGCTTTAATATGGTTAAAAATGTGAATATCTCATATTCACCATATTTTTATAACTTTTAAACTTGTACTTGGAAGGTAAAACAAATAGTATTTAAATTGCTTTTGTTTATCTATCTTTTTTTTGCATTATATTTTTTATAGTTTATTTAATTTTATTTATTTATAAAATCAAGATTGATTATATTTCATATAGTGTAATTTCATTTTTGAAATAATATTATAGTTATTTTTATAATTATATTCTATAATAGAAACTATTAAATATAAATATAGTATAATATAATTATAATTACTATTAAATGTAATATTTGATATGATATTAATTGTAACATTATTACTTGCTAAACTCTCTTTGTTTTATTTCTTATCATCTTCATATTATACACATTAATATTTATATATTTACACACAACTTCATTGCATGCAAGTGGATGTTCTAAATTGGTATACTTGTACAACAATTGCATTGATCATGCTACCAATCTATTATTTTCTGACCAACAACTATTTCACTTTTAGTACGACTTTTTTCATTTACGATGTGTGTTTGCTAACTTTTTCATTGATTGTGTAGGGAAAAAAAAGAACGGAGAAAAAGTTTGTGTCAGATCATTCCATACTAGCACATGGAATCATCACATACAATATTACCAACTATGTCATTTAGACATCTTTTAAATTTTGCAAGTCACAATTGACATTGTTGCATATCTTTCATTCAATTTTCAATCTCCAAATATGTATTACAAACAATTTGTGTATATTGCAAACAAAATTGTATATATTTTAAACTATACTCTCTTTCCATGTTTATTTCTATATATTCTTCTATCGGCGTAACCCTTGCACCCCTAGTGCAAGTGCTAGTTTATGATCTTTTGTTTCTTTTGTTGATTGTTGAATCACATCCTAGATGTCAAACTTGGTACAACTTTATTGAATTATCAATTAGTTTTAGCAATAAATTTTTAATATAGGGCATCCAACCATTCAAGCCTAAGGTCAAACACAATAGAAATATCAATAAATTGTTAAGGATGTGAGCTTCTCAAATGAAAGAAGATTAAACTAACAATCAATCCCACACTAAAGGGAATATGCCCAAAATCATCTCTTACACTCTTCAAATGTATGTGCATAATTCATTCATATGATGAGACAAAGGAAAATGATACAATGTTGAGTACTTAAATAATCCCTCCAAAAGTGGTATCCACAATTCAAGACTTGTTCGCATGAAAGAACAAAGCACAAAAGAGAATGCATTTGAGAAACAAGTGAGCACTACCTATTAGATGATTCTCCAATAGGTGGACTAAGAGTAAAAGATGAAATTGCTTTATCCATGAACATTTTCCTCTTCAAATCCATGTTGAACTCACATCTAGCTCTTGGGGAAGGCTTATTGGTCTTTCTACTAAAACATCATCAAAGACATCATTCTAACACAATCTCCAAAAACTATAGATCCCCAAACTCACCCAAGTCTATCCATGAGCACCCAACATACCATCTCATGCCAATTGAACTCCAATTATGTTACTACAATCTCTAAAAGTTCCCAAGATAAAATAACTAGTGTACTCAGTGCTAGAAGACTACAAATCACTACCATAATTCTAACTACAAAATCAAGAACTCCACATAACATCATGATTTACATCTCCTCAATAGAAGATCATCTATCTAACAAATAAATCTAATCCCAAGAGCACTAATATCATGCCCAAATTCCAACTCGTAATCAAGAGCTATCTAGCATCGTCAAAAAATATCCTAACTAAAGATTACCCATGGCCCTCACATAATCAAAGGACTTAACTATAACACTAGTATCTCTCAAAGGGAAAAGTAAAACCATACTCTCCAAACAAAGAAGATAACTCTAATTATGAAATCACATAAAAAAACCAACTAAATTGTGATCTTGATCCACTTAGATCACTCATAGTATAGTAAATTGCTACAAATTCCAAAAGTCCCATTGCAAGTAGGTTACTTGTTACTTGGAGTAACTCTACAAGCTAGCTATAAGTGACTTGAAGTACCTATACAAGTTAGTTATAGGTGAGTTAAAGTACCTCTTCAAGCTAGCTACATGTGACCCAAGGTATCACTACATGTCAATTATAGGTGACCCACACCATAACATCCATCCATTTCTACTACACACAACTATGATTTTTTTTAGGTTTTAAATTTTAGATAGAATTTCTCTTACAAGAAACAATCTTCAAAAAAGAAGTCATATCCATCAAATAGATGTTTTCTTAGAGAGGCTTGAGATTTAGGATCTCAAGGATTTACTCCCTAAAAATTCAAGTGAAGTTACAAGTTTTCTCCTATTGCTAAGAAAACCTTCAAGAAACCTAGATATAAGCCTCCATCACATGTACTTAAGAAAAAAAAAACACCTAGGAAGATTCCATCTCATATTAGATGCTACATATGCCAAGTGCCCCATTATGCCATAGATTGCCTAGGTAAGAACCATAATTTTCTTGCTAATGCTTTCTTTTCTAGAATAAAATAATTGTTGAATGGTGGGATGTAGTTCCTTCAAAGGAAGTCTTTAGAAATAAAAATGACCAATATTATGAGTTAATAGAAATGTTATAAGCTTACAATATGGTTAAGGATAAGCATAAAAAAAGGTAATCTTCTTCCAAGAAAAGGTAATTGTTATCTCCTAGAAATTGCACCCTATGCAAAGTTATGAAAACTGAGCTTTCTAGAGAAACATGGGATCATTTCAAGGTTGTGGGTCACCTAAAGTTGAAATGAACCCCCGAAGAAGGTCGGCTTCCTACACTGTTAGTATCACCTAACTACTAATTCTATAAGGAAAAGGGAGAAGGAGAATGCATACAAATGAAAATTAAATCCTATGGTGATACACCGCATTGATAAGAAATCATGAAATGAAAACAAGATGAACATACACTGGGAAACTTAATGGCAACTGTCTCACTTACTCAACATAACCTCTTTAGACTTATGCGTCATTCTTAAAAGGCTTGATCTGCATACATATCTTAAGGAGGAAAGATGAATTTCACAGCTTTAAGGTATGAATGCAGACTTAGAAAACATAGTTGAAAACTTACATAATCTAAAAATACAGAAATGAGAGTAGTATAAACATCAACACTAGCTTCCAAGGTAAACTTTGTGTTGTATTCCAGATTCCAGTTGAGTTACAAAGCATACATCAGCTGAGAAAGGATTGTTAAAAATCACTAACTCATGGGAATGCATAATCCGAACTGATTACAAAGAGGCAAAAATGCCCTATATACAAAAGTGTGTCGGCCCCTAGGGCTTACAAAATATCAGCCTTCAGAAAGATCTGCCCCCTAGATCTTTTGCATGAAATTAATGTTGCCTTTGAGTGTGTCCTTGTTGTCCATGTCGGTGAAGAGTCGTTTCCAAGAGAAGCCTTCAAATCTTTTGCAGCTACCGCATTCACTTCTGGTCCTCATGTCCACCTTTGAATCCCTTGTCAAGCTGCTTTGAATGCTTCGGAGCTCAAAGCCGATCCACGTCGCCTTCACGTTGTTGATCTTCTTGGCACCGGTCAAGCTACCAACAATCCGCCTGTAGCTCCCTCTGATTGGTCGAATGGATGCCACATAGATTCTTTGGGCGGTCAAAGGTCATTCAAACTGGATCGCATGTTGGTGAGACACTAATTGTGTCTCCCCAATGTGATTAGACCTTGCAGCAGCATTCAACAAGACACACGATGGTCGAAAAGAGCTCATATCGAGCCACAAAATTCATATCGATATCACAGAATAGCATCAGCGAGACCATCGTTTTTGGCCAGACAACATGGCGAGCCCTCAGGAGTCATATTGATGTTTTCCATCTCATTGCCTAGTCATCCGCATTTGGCAAGAGTTCCTTTAGTCGGTAGGATATCATACCGATCCTTATGAGTTATACTGCTGCACAAGATGTCGCTGAGACCCTCATCCTATCGGGAAGACATCCTACTGAGTGTAAAACCTCCTCTCAGAGTCACCCTGAGCTTAACATTACGAACCATATCGGCAAGAGCTCCTTGACGTCACCCCGAACGCATTCCGCTCTACCCGAGCCCAACATTTCTTTCGGTGAGACACTGGCAAGTTGGGAAGACCTCCTAGCGAGACCACCAACTCATACCAAAGGCACCACTCTTTCTTGTCGGGGGAAACCTTGCTCGATCGGCAAGATGTTACAACGAAGTCCCTCCTTTTCCCCCGTTTGACATTTCTCTTTGCCGAGACATCTGTTAGTCGCCAAGACCTCTCAGCGAACAAGGTCTCTTTTTCTATGACGAGACCACCGGCTTTCGGCGAGATATTACGCCAATATCAATCCCTCTCGTCGAGACTTTTGTTGTCAGGGAGACACTATGCCATCGGCGAGACCTTTTGCCAAAGGCACCCTGCCTTAGCGAAGGCTCATTTCAGTCGGGAAGACTCTTCTTTATCACTGGGACATCACAGCGAACTCAACTCCTTCGCCGAGAGCCTTTAGAGTCGGGGAGACCACCCTCATCAGCAAGACCTCACGCCAAGCACATCTCTCTCTTCTCCCTGAAGGGACACCTTGTCGGTGAGACTTCACCTAGTCGCCGAGACCTCTTGGCGAGAGTGCAAATATTCCCCGAGAACCCTTGGGAAACCATTGTCGGCAAGAGTCACAGCAATGCCCTCCCCGTCGGTGAAACAATCCCACAGTCGATAGGACATCTGAAAGGTTTTGCCGACTCTTGCCTTAGAGGATTTTTTCGCCAAAACTAATTGAGGCATGCCTTTCAACTGAGCTCCTTGTGAAACGTCATTAGATGCATGACCTAACCCTCAATGCAAATGTCCCATTTGGCCCTTATGAACATCTGAACACACAATTTGTCCTGCCTGAGGAGCCCGTAGGTGAAAATCAGGCAACAGTAATCTTATTCCACTAATTTTTTAGCAAAAGAAAATGAGGATTTTATAGAATCTTTATTAAAATAAAAATTGAAGACAACCTAGAGTATGAAAATTAATCTAACATAAAATAACTTGTCTTTTTAGATCAATTTACACATCACATCGGATGAATCGAAAGCTCTAATGATTGTTTCAATTATCCTCTTTACAATTTCTTATAACTAAAAATTATAAATTACAATAATAAATATTCAATTACAATTTATAATACTCAATTATAAAGAAAAAGTGAAAACATATCTCTACAAAATAAAAATTATATTCTAATTCCTACGTAATGAAAATTATTAATCTCAAGGAGCCTTTTGAAGTTGCTTGGAAGTCTCTTCCTCAAATGTTAGCATGTGTGTAGATGTCCTCATGTTGCATTGTCATCATACCCATACATGTGACAAAAAGTACACAAATGGGCCTAGAATCAAACCCTGTACATACAGAAAGAAAGTAACTAGTTCACAGTGCAGAGAAGATATTCAAAGCAAAAAAAATAACTAAGGAACTAATTGTGAAATACCAATATAACAAAAATCAAAGTAAGCACAAAGAGAGAGGAAAACATCACCAGAAAACGTTACTCTTCTTCTATGTACATCTACACATAAAGAAATGAAGGGGAAAATGTTTTGGTTTGTTGTTTGAGGGGTTTTCCTCAATCAAACCTCCATTTTGGTATTTTGACCTCCACGTCAGCTAGAGTTTTTGAACAATATTTAAAATAAAGATGTGATTGCTTCAAAATGAAAATGCAACATGGATAATGATATAAAATAATCTAAATAAACTATGCTAGCACTTGATGTTTCAAATGAAATCGCATAATTATGAGGAAGAGAGAAAGGGAACAACAAAAATGGAACAAAATCACATGGAAGTTGTGAAAAAACTCCAAGAAAGATGTTGCTTCTACTTTTTTTTCCTTCGTGATCACACAAAATCACAATCAGAGAGCTTCAAGAAAATAGCATGCATAATGCAAATAGCTTGTTGGTTTGTGAAAATGGTAGAAATTTCTTCAAATTTGCAAAGTTTGAGTGCTTTCAAAACAAAAAATCAACTTTATTCTTTCAAAATAAAAAGTCAAAAGTATTTCCTTCAATGTGTCTACATGTAGGAATGTTACTTCTAGAATATCCATGGGAAGGTAACACTCCAACAGCCACTAGAACCATGAATTTTCAAGAGACACTAGCATGTTGCATAGACGTTTGTACATAATGCTCCTGAAAAAGAGGTTGCAATGTTAGCATTTTGTAATTAGAATATTATATATCACAGGACCAAAGAGAGGATGCAATCCAGTGTGAAATTGTGAGGGTGTGCAATTTTCGACACTACATTTTGCCCATACTTTAGCAAGCATATGAACTATGCTAAATATGCTTGCTAAAGTAGAAAGTGAAAATTAAAATTTTACCCAAAGATATTAGAAAGGATGTAAAATCTCGAAACTAGGTAGGTATGCCCCCAAGAAGACAACCTACAAAAAAAATTAATATATCCTACACAAAAACATGAACATCATATGAAATTTTTACAAGAAAATATGTTAGCTAAAAAATAAATACCACATGCAAGAAGGATATAATATAAACACATGTACAAATGAGCACAAAAAAATAGAAACTTAGTAAAGGAGAGACATAATAGGAAGAGCATGAGATAGCTAGTTAAAAGGGGGTATAGCTAGAAAGTTGCATTATGCTAGAGTCCATACAACACTTTTGATGAACATGGTTACTACAAGATGCATTGTAGGATATCCATGAAAAGGGTAGGACATATGAGGACCCATAGGCTAGCGAGATGTATTATGCTAGGTGGCTTATATGCTTCCAAGCTACAAAGAACATAAATATTATCATTGTTTTGAAAATTAAGAAATTAGAGTGTGTGCATTGTGAGAGCCCCCTTAAAATAATTGTATGATGTCACAAATACAAGTTATTTTAATGAGATAGAAAAATAAATGAGTTCTTAACATATACACACTGACAAAGATATTGCATCATGAAACATGTAATATTATGCTCATGGAATGACATTACACAGGGTAGGGATGTCACATAAAATATACATCTCTTGCACAAACATACACTAAGGGAAACACAAACCTAGGGTCAATATGAATATATGATATTCATGTATATCATTAGAGGAAAAAGTCAAATTCATCATTCCCCAAGTATAGTGGAACTACAAGCACAAAGGGAAGAAAACCACATAAAGACAAAAATTTTGAGACAATATGGAAGAGGCCTAAATGCCTCAACATTTTGCATCATCCCCAAAAGTTAAAAATGCAAAATACAAAAAAATAGAAGAAATGAAGATACAAATAGAAGAATTGACAACATTTAATCTTCCTATATCCATGTACCTACAAGGGTATCATGGGTCCTTCAAGAGAGATTAATAAACATAAATAAGCAACTACAGTGGATCACAAAACAATCAAGCAAACACCTATAATTTGAAGATATGAAAGCATTTTTCTAAGGATCATGTTCGAGAAAATCATTAGTTTCCCAATCTTGATCATAAGGGGAGGGAGGTCAAGCCTATAGAGGAACTATTGTTAGAGAAATACTAGGTGTCTCACTTATGGCAATGGCTAAGGAATTGGTTGCAAGTACATCATATTTATGAACTTCATGTGAGGCAAGTATCGATGATCTTGTGAAGATTAAAGAAAACGTTGGAATATCAATGAAGGATTCAAACAAGAACTCCTCATGAGGGGAAGCTATTGAATCACTATTAAAATATGTAACAAGAGGACTATCACTATTAATCTATTTAACAATAGTGACACGAATAGAAGAAGTTGTGAATTATCTTGTGAAAAGAACAGTCGTAGAATGGTCTAGAGGTGGAAAAGAAGGTGGATTTATCTCTTTTTTCGGTGATGTGGAGTTGGTTAATATTCTTTTTTATTTTATTTTGGGAGATGGGTGGGAGATATCAATGTCAATGGTGGCAAGATGGAGAACATATGGAAAAAATTTATGGTGAGTGCACTAGAATGGTACAAGGGTGATGAGTGTGGTGCTAGAAATGAGTTAATGACAAATGTGTTTGGCATGCCCAACAACAAGGAGAAAGGAGGAATGTTAGAGGTATAGAATAAGATGAGGGTCCATTAAAGGAACCAAGTTAATCTACACCCTTTTTGGGCAAGGCTCATCAAGATCGTGATGAGTGACAAAAGGTGTTATGGGAGCACCACAAGGAGGTGAAGGGGGAGAAGAAGGCATAAAAAGATCTAAAGGTGGTCGCCTGGGAGGAGGATTCTCAGTGGCAGGAATATCTATGGTATCCTATTCATGAGGCAACCACATGTCAAGAACACTTGCATTCATGCACAAGTCAATTCCATTAATGGTGGGGCCTAGGTGTAGTTGTAAGAGGGGGGATAAGATTGCTCTATTTTATTTGTGAGGTTGTTCTTAGTGTTGGAATAGGAGGAGGAATAGTCCTATAAGACAAGGGCTGAGAGACCTAGGGTGCATGCATCGTAACCTATGCTACAAGTATCTTTCCTCTTTTTAACACTGGGGTAGTCAAAGGAACAAGAGGTTTCGCTAGAATATGAGGTGTCGATGATGCATGAGAAGGTTCCCATTCGATGGGCTTCTTTCCCTTTCCTACTAGAGGAGTAGTTATAGGAATGGCAAGAGCCATGGGAGGATGGAAAACTTGTGGAGAAAATCTCGACAACATGGGTGTCTATCCTTAGACTATTTTACTAACATTTGGAGGAACACAAGGCACTATTGGAGGTTGGGAGACCTTAGGGGAAATGGGAGGTCCAACAAAATGTTCTTATCCTTAGCTACCAAAGGGGTGGGTATGGGGATATAGGAATGTTGTTATGTGTGGGTGACCAAGAAATAAGTGATTGCATGGGAAGGAGTTGAACAGGTGGACCCTAAGTAACTCACTTTAAATTTTGAGTAATATTTGAAAATAAAATCATTGTAAGGTTGTAGAGGTCCTAGAGATGTAGGCCAAAAGTGATCAAAATAAAATTCCCCACGAAAGATGAGTGGCTTATATCTAGTGTGTTGGATGGTATGCACTATGTCTTCATGGGGAAACTTTAAACATTTATGGATTACCAAAGTAATTTCTTGCATGGAAGTTATTCATGAGATTTGATTAACTTCACATGAAAGAGGTCATATTCAAGAATGACAAAAAGAATGGATTCAACACACTTAGGTCTGACCTAGAGTAACAAGGTGATAGAACTCGTGGTTGGAAGAGATAAGCTATCATGTGTATAAATATTTAAATGTGATTTGCCATAATTATCTCTATGAAGCTAGTCAATAAACATGATTTCCTTTATGATGACAATAACCCTACTAGAAGGGTCAATGATAACCCCATTAATGGTTTTCTTGTTGACAAAAACAAGTATGTAGAGAGGATCATTCTTAATGTCAATCAAAAAATCATTAGAAGCAAATGAAATGATAGGATTATTAATGTCACACTCATGAGATGATCGAGGTGAGCATCTACCATGTTTACCATATCAGTCAATGGAGAAAGATCTTAAAAATCAAAAGTAGAAGGATCAACCCTAATGAAATTATATGAATGTGATGGAAAGGGGTTATTACAAATTTGCATATTTTGATTTTTCTTTTCTGTCGACTTATTCACATCCTTTGATTGATCACAGATATAGATAGAAATCAAAATAATATGGTCTTGTACAAGATGGTGAAGATGCATGCATCATTCAATATTATGTTTATGTACATGATGGAATTAGCAAAAATATTGTGTCATAAGAAGCTAAAATGGATTAGTTTGCAAGAAGAGTTTGAATAGGAGGAAGTGTTATTAAATTATCCTTAATATTTTTTCAATATTCAAATAGTTTTGTGAAATGGTTACACTTATGAGGTAGTATAGTAGAGACATCAAAGTTTGTGAATTATTTATTACGTTTGTATTTTTATAGAAGAACTTATTTTTCTTATAATTATGTGAAGAAGAAGCATTGCCTTGGGTATCAGATGGATTTGATGAGGTAGATCCCCCATACTGACACAAAATTTTGATAATCATGCAAGACTATGAAAAGGTGAGTAAAGAGTTGTATTTCATTAATAGAATCTTGTTACATAGCATCGGTTGTAGGTTTTTAATGAGCACTCTCTATACATCAAGTGAATCCAACGTTCAAAAGGAAGGAGTCCATCTTGCAATACCAAGCCTAAGGGGCATGTTTGAGGCCATAGATACTTCTGAAGATGGAAAACAAGTGAAGGGTCATGTACGAACCCTTGTGGTTGCTCCATATATATATCTCCTCCTAAAGATCATTGTGAAGAAAAGAACTCTTCACATCCATCTTATGAACTTCCCATCTATGTGTTGTAGTGATAGCAAGGACAATTCAAATGGAATTCATTTTGGAAACTGTTGAAAAGTCTCAAAGTAGTCAATCCTGGGAACCTGGGAGAATCCTTTAGTAACCAAGCAATCCTTATGCTTGTCAACTGACCCATCTATTGTAAAAAAAAATTGATAGATCCACTTGCATCAAACAAGTTTCCTTCCCTTAGGAAGTGGGACAAGAATCCAAGTTTGGTTCCTCTCCAAGGAATTGAACTCTTCCTGCATAGTTGCATCCCACTCGGGGACACCAAAATCTTCTCAAAAGGACTATGGATCAAAATATGTGGAAAGGAAGAGATGTGGAGTGTCCTAAAAGTGTGATATTGTTATTCTATGGTCTAAAGGATCTCCTACCTAATCCCCTGTTGACTACAACGTCTAACAAGCCCAAAGAGGTCATGCGATTGCAAAAGGAGGAGTCTAGAGGAGAATCATCCTCCTCTGAAGGTGGACTATGTGCACCCTCATGATCATTGTCATCATACGAAGTGGAGGAAGAAGACTCCGTATCAAGATCGTAAGGATTATGATCCTCTAAAGAACTATCATCATAATGCAAGGACTCCAATCTGATGGTGGTTGGAGGAGTGGTAAGAGAAGAATTAGAAGGGTCATCCTAAAAATGAACACTCCTCTCAATGAACAACTCAAGTGTGGTAGGATGAAGAATCCTATATCATTTGACATCATCTGGTTGTTCAACAAAAATGCAAGGCTTACTCTGCAAATCCATAGCCTTGTGTTTTTATGTTGGAATGTGGCCCATGCACTAGAGCCAAACACTCGAAAGTGCTTAACTAAGGGTTTTTTTTGGTCCAAGCTTGAAAGGGAGTTACCCCTTCACAACTTTGTGAGAACTCAATTCTAGATATAACACGCACAGTTAATGGCTTCTTCCCAAAAAGGTGGTGTCAAAGACTTGGAGTGAATCATACAATTGGCCATCTCTTTCAAGGATTGATTCTTTCATTTTGCAACTCCATTCTCCTAAGGACTGTAGGGAGCTGTATGCTGAAAATCAATACCTTCTTCTGCACAATACTGCTCAAACCTATGGTTGGCATATTCCCCCCAATGCCCCATTATCTATATGCAGAACGTTGATGGATTGCCTAGTTTATTTCTCTGTAAAATCCTTGAATTCCAAGAATGAATCAGACTTCAGATTTTTTTTTGAGAAATTACTCAAAATTGTACTTGGAAAAGTAATCAATGAATGTCAAAACATATCGGGATCTATTGAAATATGGTTGTGGAAATGGACCAGCCAAATCACTATGTACCAACTCCAAAAGACGTGAGGCTCTCCAAGCTTTTCCTTTTATCAAATTTCTCTTCAGGATGCTTTCCAAGAATGCATCCCTCACAAACACCATCTGAAAAATGAACTACAGGAAATCCTATAACCATTTCCTATCGACTGAGCTACTGCGAGTAACGGTAGCTCAAGTGGCCAAATCGATGAAGTCACAAATTACTCACATCATCAAAATGGGTCAGTAGAACATATGAAGGTGGATTAGGAACAAAGTGAGAGAAAAAATAAATTTGATACTGATGATCTCTCCCAATTGCAAATATAAAATCATTATGCGACTCACGAATAACCACTAAATCAAGAGAAAACTCAACCCACTTGCCTAAACCTATGTGAGTGACTTGATATACCGATAGGAGATTAGCTGATAATGAGGGCACACAAAGAACGTCCTAAAATATGTCATCCCTCGTATCAACAGACCCTCTCCCACACACCTCAACAAGAGTGTCATCACCCATAAAAATGGAAGGCATAGTACACGGCTCCAAAGATGCAATTTCGTCCTTAGATGAATCCATGTGGTGTGAGGCACCTAAATCAATAACCCAACTGGATGGTGGAGAAGCAACTGTTACAACAGCCTTTCCCTTTCCTTTCCCCTTGTTGTTGTCTTTAGCCTTGTGAGACCCCTCATTTGAACTATGTTTGATTGATTTAGGAACACAGATTATTCTTTTCAAGAATTTGTGTCAAGTGATCAACTTGTTTCTTCAAACATGTATGCTCATCATGACCAAGTCTTTTACAATAAGCACATTTGACCTTCTCTCTCTTATACTTATTCTCATTTGAAGATGAGGTCTCATTAGCTGCTCTTGGGGCAGTTGATTTTTGATCCTTCTTCTCTTTGCTATTCTTTTGTTTATTATCCTTGTTACTACTTTTTCTTCATCATTCTTTTGTGCGATAGTTTGCAACCAAACCATATGACTTAGAAGACTTAAGAGTGCCCATTTGGATTAGCTTCTCTTTCTCCCATGTGAGAGAAGTAGTGAAATCATCCAAATATGGCACGGTGAATTTAGACCCAAATTCATCCTTAGTAGCATAGAAGGTAGAAACAATTATTGAATATTCAGAACTTAGCTTAGAGATAATACTTAGAACCAGTTGTTCATCTTTCTTATCAATTCCACATTGCTTTAACTATAGCCTTAGCGATTTCAAATTTTTATATGCAAACCAAGACTTCTTAAGTGAATTTGTATTTTATACTTCCACTCAAAATAGTTGTATACAGTTAGAATAGGAATTGTTGTTTGAGCCATGATGAAGAGATGCAAAAAGAAGTGTTGAAAGAAAGTGAACACAAGAACACCAAAATACCCCCACCCTTTTCACTAGTATCAAAAATCACTCCCTCAAATATTATAAGGTTGGAACTTTATAGTTTAGTGCGATTACAAATCCTTTTTTCCAAGATACAATGCTCAATAGGCTCACAATAGCCAAAATTATAAATTCTAATATAAAATGAACTTAAGATAAAATCTGCAAAAATCATCCCTCTAGTTGTGTAGTGCTCTTCAATACCTTTCCAATTCCTATTTGTTTATAAAAAAGGAAGCACCAAGGCGAAATCTATGGCCTATTCAAGAAATTAGCAACAAGTAGCTTCAACCTAAAATATCTAACAAAAAATAGCAAAAATTAGTTTCAATACCTCTGTGGATGGAAAATTCTTGACTCCAAATTTTTGATGGTATCTCTTTTTTGAAAAACAGACACTATGGTGAAAAGTTATGGAATTTTGAAAAAAAAGGCCCAATTTGGCCTATATGAGGGTCTTGGTGGCCCCTAGGCAGCCTGTGGGTGGCACTGTCGATGAAGGTGGCACTCTGTCAATGTTGTGTCATTGATTAGGTCGAGTTGTTGGTTGACTGCACAGTTATTGACTTACCCACTGATGGTTTCATGTTTGAAACCACAACCTTTGTAGACTGTTATGTGGCTTTAAGCTGCTACAAGTAACTATCTGCAAGCAGCCTAGGCCACGACACTTGTTGGTGATCTAAGGTTCGTTGGGTGGCCTCAACTACAAGCGACTATTTAGTCGTGGGGCTTTAAAGCCCCTAAGTGCTTTATTAAGTGCTCAACTATGTGCTTAATATAAAAAATTGTTTAATATTTTTGTTCAATTTTTAACAAAAAAAATATACGAATTTGACGTTGGGGGGTAGTACGACCCTCCTGGAAATTTTTTTGCCTTAGCGGCTCCCTGCTCTGAATATGGACAATTTTTATGTCAAAATTCATCTCCTCGACTCTTGAACACAATGGAAAGGTCCTTTTTCGTCGAAAATGCTCCTGCAAAAGTTGTTCACCAAATCTAAGTTTGAAACCCCTGTTTGCAACTATGTCAAATGATCTCCAAATTAGATGAAATGAAAGCCAATCTTGACTTTCTCGAGCCTCCTACATGTGCTGGAATAGCCAAAAATATCGACAGTATAACCAGAAATGTTGCAATCACTTAGATCTCACAAAAAGCATATGCAATATGAAGAGGTTGTTAGATCTTTGTAAACCCTTTCTGGTTCTCAAGATCATTCAAAACATAAGAGAATAGTATATGGTATTTTACAAGATCTTACATGAAAAACTCAAACCCTCAATTAGGAATCTATAAACTCATAATTCTCAAAAAAAAAAAAGCTTTGATACTATGTTAGAAATCTAAAATAGATTGAATAACCCAAGGAACTTTATGAGAGAAATTCAAAGCTACATAAACTGGAAAAACATAAACAATGCAAACTAGCAACTTTGAGAGATATGCAATGTCAGGATGACATAATTGCATTAAGGGCTTCCAAGATTAAAAGTACAAGTTAGATAGTGAGTTCATATAGAACTAAGGAGAGGATGGAGGTGGAAAATCAACCAATAGGAATTGACCACCACTAACCACCAATATTA
Source organism: Sequoia sempervirens (assembly GCA_007258455.2). Lineage (NCBI taxonomy): Eukaryota > Viridiplantae > Streptophyta > Pinopsida > Cupressales > Cupressaceae > Sequoia > Sequoia sempervirens. Next base: position 194,754 of record VDFB02215766.1, read on the forward strand.
AATAAAGTGATGAAAAAGTAAATACTCCACCATTTAAGTTTGGAGACACCTCATGACTTTATCTCCTAGTTATTAAATAATAAGCTCACTTTATTATCCTAAGCAAGCTTAATAAAAGTATACGAAAAACTTATAACTAGGGAAAAATAAATTAATCCACTAGGAAAATAAAAACCTACACCAACAAAAGGGAGGATTTATCAGAAAAAGAGAAAGCATATTTTCTTGTCCAACTTTTTTAATAAAAAAGGGAGTAGAAAGAGAAAGAGGTAAAAAATAGTCTTATATCAACTACAAACCTCTTAATGATACAATTTTTCCTTTGAATTATCCTATTCCTTTTAGTTCTAATTTAATTAGAAGAGCAAAAAAAATCTAAATTTGACTATAAATCTAAAGTTTGGGAAATTAAAGCTAGAGAATAAGATAAGTATAAAACTACATTTTATGTTCCTCAAGGTCTATGTGAGTGGGATGTCATGTCATTTGGTTTATGTACTACTCTTGCATATTTTTAGCAAAGAGTGGACTAGAATTTACAGCATTTAAAAGATACTTTTTTAATTTATATTGATGATATTATTATTTTCTATAGCATAATTCCAAAAAAAAGCAACATCTAGAACATTAATTTACAGAAATAAAGAAAAATAAAATATGTTTGTCTCCAAAAATATGGTCATTGGTAAATCTAATACTGATTTCTTAGGTCTTAATTTAGATGTGGGGTAAATTAGATTACAATCTCATGTACTTCAAATAATTCAAGAATTTCCAAACATTTTGTTAGATAAAAAAATAAATTCAAATATTTTTAGGAAATCTTAATTATGTTTCTCCCTTTTATGAAGATATAGCAAAAGACATAAGGAAGATGTGAGATAGACTTAAAGTTAAAAACCAAGCATGAGATGATCAAGCTACTAAAGCAGTCCAGATGATAAATAAATGTTGAAATCTTCTAGATTTACAAATTCCTCAACCAAATATTGCTTTTGACACTACATGGTTTTTTTTGTTTTACCTCGAGAATAACCATATGGTTAAAAAGAAACCTATGAATACAAATTGGACACATTTACAAATACAAAAATTAGATATCTTAGATAAATATTGGTTTTCATTACTATTAGAATAGATAGTCAAGAAATGATGAATTTGCTAAAGAAGGATCCAAACAAAGATATAGCTAAAGGGAGGATTGCTACATGGTACTTTGAATTTATAGGTTATGAATTTAGCATTGAATGGATAAAAGGGCAAACAAAATCCCTCACAATTTTTTTAATAGAGAATTTATATCTATAATTATAATTCAAGAATACTCTAGAGAACCAAAATTTCCCATTCTCCCCACTCCATTAATAGAGTGTACAATTTGGTGGAATAATTCCAGTTCTTAGGGTTTTTCCTTTGTTTTTTAGTGTTAATTTCATTCTAGGCCTAAAACACTAGGTGTTCCCATGGCATTGTTGCTATTTCTTTTATTTTGGTGTTGACTTGATATAGTCCGTTTGAAATAACTTAAGTGACAGTTTGAAGCTTGTGAGTTCATTCATTAACCAGCCCCATTCCCTAGCATCTATCTATCAAAATTTATCTTGTGTGCTCATAAAAATACTTAAGTTGCCTTTTAAGCAAATTCAAAGTATCGTTTATGGATTTGATTGTGTATGAGATTTTTGCATCAACATTTCAGATCCCGATGATGGATCACGGAGTGTGATCCAAAATGTTGATGCAAAAATCTCATACGCAATCAAATCCAGAAACGATAATTTGATTTAGCTATATGAATTGTAGAAACTTGATATCATTAACCTTTTAAACACTCGCTTAAGTGGTCCTCGCCAATAGACTATGTGTCATCTTCTAATTGTCTTACGTCTGATTAGTGCATCGTAGAATCATGTCTTCCATCGAAAATGTAATCTGTGACGCCACTATAGAGTGCCATATTTCAACTCCTTATATGGTCGTAACTATCCTTCACATCACAGTGTCATTTACATCGTGCTCTTCTCAAAGTGTTAAGAAGATGTGATGGTTGCTAATTGGCCACGCCATATTTTGATCAACGGTTATTGTTTAAATTTGGCAAACAGATACATACATTCATTTTGCTCAATTTTGCCTTAATTGCAGTAAAAGACCATTTATTGCCACCATTATATGAATATTTAGATAAGGTAAAGCAATTCATTATTCCTAAAAGTTGTCGAGAATCTGTGCAACGAAATTTCAAGGTGCTGGTAACTTTTACAATTTTTCAAGGGAAAAATCAAGGTTTCTGAGTGTACAAACAGGTGAGTACAAATCACTATCTATTCTGAATAGTATTCTCTAGTATATTTTCTGAAATCATATAGATTAGGGTTGTAATATACATTGTAAAATATTTTGTGTCTTAAGAAGAAACCTTAGTTAAGTTGAAACCCTAGAAACCCTAGTTTATTTTGTAATACTTTCAAAATGAGTCAATCTACTACAAAGTCTCGATGATTTAAGAGGAGTCTATAAAAATACTTATGAAGCAATTTCTGGATCATTAAAATGATCAAAACATGCCTAGGGAACTAGGGTAGTTTCAAACAGAATTGTTGATAAGGTTGGTGTTGTTAGGGAGGTTGTTATCCTTAGACAAGAGTGGGATTTATTTGAATATAAGTATAAGAGAAGCCTATCAAACACTCATTTCAAGTTTGTGGTGCATGGACTTGAGGAAGCTAGTTGTTCCCAATGTTTTTGTAAATGTTGTCCTCATTAGAGCCATTCTAGGAGATATGATGCAGATAATAGGATTATCAGGAATAGGCATGGAGGTGTTCTTCTACAATTAAACAGGTATTATATCATTGAGGTTTTCAACCTCAATATTACTGCAAATGTGCCAATCAACTTTGGTGCACTCAACAAAGAATTTGCACAAGATAAGCATATCTATAAGGTCATGTGGTTACCCCAACATAGGAGAAGAGATGGGGAATGAAAAATAGTCAAATTCACCAAAGATGAAGTTGAACCCTTCAACTATGACATCTTTGAGGATTAATTTATTAACACATACTATTCTTTGTGCCAAGTTTTGGGTGAGGATTGCAAAATTCAGATGCCAGTGTATATGATGATTATTGTTGTTGATGTGTACCATAGATATTTGAGCAGGGGTTTTAATTATGCATCCTATATTATAGAGGGTATGCATTCACAACTGAAGGCTATCTTAGAAAAATATTACTATATTAATTTTATATGGTATTCTTTGTTGTGTCACTTTATTTTGTATGGTGGAAGAGAAATTTGGAGTGATCCCATGAGGTTAAAAGTGGTAAATGAAGAATTAATCTAAATGCCTATCCAAACATGGACACATATTTGGGATATGCATTGCAATGATGCTAGTTATTTGGCTTTTGAGGAACTGTTTGTTGAAGTGGTCCTCAAAAATTCAGCATTCCCATCCACATAAAGGATCTCGAACAATGTAATAAAATTCTTGAGACCAAAAGAGAGGGATCTAGGAAAGGGAATTGATCATAACTAGGGTGATTGGTATTTACACTCAAATAACATTGTTATCAGAATATATGGATCACCTGTTTATCCCCACATTTTTCCAAGGTATGTGTCAAACAAAATTGCTTTCTTGTATATAATGTGGCAATTGAATAAAACTAATAATTTTCATCTAAGAACTAGCAAGAAGGACTTCATTATGTCATCAACAACATTCTTCTCAAATTTTGAAGTTACTTCAAAATAAGGACGGGATATGTTGCCATCTTTGTTATAGACATACAAAATGAAATTTGATATCCTCAGAAATTGTGACCCTCAACATTACATTGACCAATTCAAACTAGATGTGAAGAGGTCCAACTACTATCATAAGGTCAAAATAATGAAAGAAAAATGAGCCAAGATTCACAGGGTTGAAGAAAAAATAAAGAGGGTCAATCCATAATACCAAGGAGCATGTGTATAAATGAAGGATCCATTTACAAGGATCTAGACTATGTTGGATAAGTATGATGATATTGTAGGGGTTGCACCCATTCCTATGATATTTCTTACACTCGTTGAAGAGAGGCCTAGAGAAGAAGAGGTTGAACAATTTGTTCAAAAAGAGGCAAGGGTTGCAAACTCAAGTGCACCATCAAGGGAACCTCAACAAGACCAAGTGGTGTATAGCCTTTGGTGGACTATTCAATAGGAGTAGAGGATATAGGTGAGAATGCTCTTGATGAAGAAGAAGTCAACCAAATTTTTCCTTCTCCAAGAGCCCCATTATATGATGCACCTCAAAGCAAAATGATGATTGACTTGAGGGGTGGGCATAAGGTAATAAACAGTATCAAGGTAGATGACAAGTTTGTGAAATCCAAAGAGTTCAAGGACCTCTTATTCAATATTAAATCTATAGATTTCACTACAAAATTGAAAAAGAGAAAAGGAGAAGCCATGGAAGAGGAAATGAAGAACATAAAAAATTAAGTTATGGAGAAGGTGGAATTCAAGATAAATAATATCTCCCTTAATGAGGGGAGACAAATTGTAAAGGATAGTGGATTCTTGTTACTACCAAATTGGGACATATCATCTACAGATTACATTGGATACAATAAGGAGGCAAGAGGTTGGAATTGAAGTGTTAACATCATAGGAGTAGGATTATGACCTATACTTTGGATCAAGTTTTAGTACCAAATACGAAACCTTAGCTATCTACTTAGTGGCTCAAGATCATAATAACCCTCAATTAGATATTAATGAACTATAGGGAAATTGACTATAAAGTGACTAATTGACACTACTCCTTCCCAAGTAGTATCGTTGGTGGTGAGTATAGATTTATTCGGTGAAGAAGCAGCCAAAAATATGCAAGAAGATTGCAATAAGCTATAGGAAATTCACAACAAATTTATTTTAGAATATAATAAAGTGGTATCTCAACTACCACCTCTCTAAAGTTTGGATGCTCCTCCATCCACTCCTCAATCAAGATCTGCAAATTTTTCATCTCAAGATAGAGACTCTCTCATTGAGAATAAAGAATTGAAGGAGGAATTGAAACAGAATAGGGAATCTGAGAAAGCAACCAAGGATGAGGCACAAAAGGTTGTAACAGACATAATTAATGACATCCTTGGTCATAGGTTGTCTAATATTTTTCATAGATTGGAAGACGCTTAGGGAGGTTATAACAACTTGAAAAATAATTTCATTAAGCATACACAGCAATTGGTAACCCTGTAAGCAATTCAAAGCACTTGGATTACCAAGACAACTTCAATGGCAGAGATTGTCAAATTGGAAAAATTTGACAATAATGATCCCAAGGAAATTATAGATACCAATGAAGCCATTGGACTATTAGGGTATATTTTATCCTTTCAATCCATATTGGACCTATAATTGAAGAACAAGTTGAAGATGTTTGAGACACTAGAGGAAGGGGTGATACCAAATATTTTGGATAATTTTGGTATAATCAAGCCTTTGCAGGTTTAGAAAGGAGTATTTTGGAATGTCATTGTAGTGTCAAAAAATGTACACCTTTACATTTTCAAACTATGTTTGCATCCCCTTAATTAATTGGACTTTATTATTTTTTTGCTATAATGACTATTACTAGTTTTTTTTTTAGTTAGAATTCCAATATAAGTTTTAAATTCAAAAAAAATCTTATTATATAAATGAATTACAAATGTATATAAATTCATTTATATAAATAAATTGAAATTATTCTTAATGTGTTTATAATAAAGAATACAATTTATTAGAAATAGATTATTTCTAGTCTAATTAAAAAATGCATTTATAAATAATTAATTTAAAAATGAAAAAAGTTTTAATACATTTATATTAAAGAATACAATTTATTAGAAATTGATAAATTCTAATATAATTATATTGATAATTTCTAGTATAATTATAAATATGTTTCTAATTAAAAATAGAATGTGTTATAAACACTTACATTATTTATAGTATAAATTTAGACTAAAAAAAGGTATAAAACCTCTACATAATTTCAAAACTTAATGCATAATTTTGATCCCCAAAAAACAATTCTTAAGGGATCAAGACTTGTTTTTGGGAATCTTATAATAAAATGAATTATTCCAACCTTTCAATCACTCTACATGTATATTTTGGTTGTCTTGCTCAGAACATTTTTTAAAAGAGCTTGTGGAACCATGGTATCAAACATTCCAAAGCCTCTAATTGACCCAATTATGCATTTAAAATCCTAATTAATTTTGTTTTCCCAAAGGGTATTAAACAATTGTAAACATCAAATTACACATCTTGGAAAATGTGTCCTAGGTTTAGGGCCTAGAACCCATTCACCCAAGGGTGAATGGGTCCTCCTTAAGTTTAGGACCCCTTTTTTAATATGTTTTTGGCGGTATTTTTATTATTCAAATTCAAGTTGCAATTGTCGGCTTTTGAATTTTAATTGTCGAGAAATTAGAAAATTACGTATAAATACAAGGTCTTTTTATCATTTCAAATCCTATATTTTTTATGAGAGCATTCCTATAGAAAATATTATTGTCAAGAGCATTGAAGAGTGGATTTATCAGTCATCTATAGCAGCAATCAAGATCATATCATCATGTCAAAGCTATTTGCATTCACGCATGTTTTTGGAGCTAACATTGAAATGTAGGTTTCATGTTTTCAAGCATCAAATCAAGTGTCAAATCAAGCATCCAATCAAGCCATTTCATGCAAGATCCAATCCTTGGAATGATGGATAAGATTGTAGTCCTCCAAGGGCAGCCATTAAAGGGTTTGGTGAGTTGCAACAAGCTAGTGTTCATTCATCATTCCTTCCTTTCATTATTATTTCATTTCAAGGTTTAATTACCAAAATGGTGTTTGACCAAGGAAAACCCCTATTCACCAAGAAAAAACATTTTTTCTTCTCTTTGTATGTGCAGATTTACAAGCAAAGAAGGATTGAAGATTGATCAAAAGTGCAATTTTGCAAAGTTGTCAAAGTTTTCATCAGATTTTTTAAGACACAGAATCTTACTTGCAAAATTTATTTTCGACTTTTCAACAGTGAGATCCAGAGAAATTAGGAGTGCAGATCCAGGAGCAGAGGACTTTGAAATCAGATTTTGGACCCCTGTAGCAGGACACATTCACCCTAGGGTGAATCTATCTCAAGAGGAGACTTAGCAAAATATTTTGGTGACAATTGCATGGTGTCTTACCCTTCTCATATCTATCAAAATTCTATTTATCTGATTGGGTTATGCTTTAAATTGATGATTCAAGTTTCACATTGCATAATTGAGTTCATTTAGTATTTTCAGTTTTTCTCCCAAAAGTGCATTTCAGGTATATTTACCCCATCTTGTCATAAGGAAAATAGCAAATGATCTCCAATAGGGTTGACTCACCTAAGGGTTGAAAATCAATCCTACCTTTGGGAATCTCTTTTTCCCAAGAAAGATAGGTGCATCATATATCCAATCATCTCATTTTGATAAACCTATTTTTTAGTGTTTCATTTTGGTGAACCCAACATTGTACATCTAAAATTATAAAATTGGAGTGCATTCAAACCCTAGATCTAGGATTTGAATTAGTTTGCATTGGATTGCATTAGTTTTTCATTTCATCTAGGTTTGTCAAAATTGCATTAGTTTGCATTTCATCTAGGGTTTTAAATTTGCATTTTGCATTGTTTAAAATCTGAAAAATTCAAAAATTTGCATACATATTACATTGATTTTGCATAGTACTTGCATATTAGCATACTTTTAGTCATTTACATTAGAAATTTAGTCAAAATTGCATTCAAAAAGTTGTCACTTTGTCAAACTTGCATTAGGATACCTGAAACTAGAAAATTTTGTCACAAAAACCATAGTTTGCAACCTGGAACAGAGAACACAAACAATAACTCAGAATTTGTATTTTTCATTTTTTTAAACCTTGTACAAGGACCCATTCTCCCTTGGGCGAATGAGTCCTTGAGGGCACAAAAAAACCAACTTTTTCTAGGTACTTTTGTAGTCCTCTACACTTCCCAGATCTACTAGTAAACTATCGTTTCAGTTTATCAATTTTTAGGATTTTTTGTTTTATGCATTAGGTCTAATCATCCATTTATTTTAGGAATTGAAAATTGGGAAAAATTGTTGCATTAGATACCTATAGAACAATTATTACATCATTTTTTCATTACAAAAGTCTCATGTTATCATACTTCATGTTCTATTTTTAGATCTTGTTAAATACTCTAGGAAATTATTGTTTTGAGCACATGAATACGAAGTCCTTTCCCCTCTTTTATTTTTTTCATTGATCCCTCTTCTATGTGTGAAACTTAGTGAAAGAGAATACAATCTTGGACAATCATTACAATCAAGTTTGTTCTTCTCCTAGTATCTCTCATATTTGTGAAGAAGATATTTTAGTGTTAGAGGAACCCATCATTTAGAGCCATGAGAATCCTATTTGTTTCTCTTCTCCTATTTGGGAAGGAATTATTGAACAAGAGGATGCAATAATTGATAAGAAATAAAATCATAGCTGCTCTTCTCTAGATACCTCCCCTACTTGTGATGATGATATCTTAGAAGACCCCACCATTGAATTTCATGAAAATCTTTTTTGTTCCTCTCTAAAAATTCTCCTATTGGGGAAGATATCATAGTGCAAGAGGATGATAGCATTGATACATTTCTTTCAAATAATAGTAATTTGGCTTCCTTATATGAAGATGATAAGGTGACATTAGACTTCCCCTCGCTAGAAGATCATCAAAATGAGGATAAGTTTGTTGAGGTTCTGAATATTAGATCTCCCTTGATTATTGGGCCTCCTAAGTCTCCTCTAATTCTTGGACCTCCTAAGAGTCCTTTAATTATTGGGCCTCCCAAGCCATCTCCTAAGCCACTTCTTATCATAGGACCACCACAACACCAACCAAAACCTCTTGGACAGATCTTAAATTTTCCAAGACAACTCACTAGTAGCAATGTTTCGCAGCAACCGAGTTATAATACCGTTGCTCATACATATAATACTAGAAACAATTAGTGACCAAGAAAAAATCCAACATCCATTCCATTTCCTTAACCATATCTCCCACCCGCACCTAATATATCACAACATAGTGGTAAATAATATGACATTGTAGAACAACTTTGCAACACTCCTACTAAGATATCCTTGTGGGATTTGATTCAAGCATCACCTAATTATCATAGCATGCTTCAAAATTCCTTACAACAATTTTTTATTCCTCGTAGTGTGCAACCAAATGATGTAGCAGCCCTAATTGAAGGTATGGAATCAGTCAAGTTTAACATTAGCTTTCATCAAGATAAGTTACCCCCTTTGGAAACACAAAAAAAATGAGGCCTTGATGATATTGGTTGATATTAATAGACATGGAATAAAAATAACTCTTATTGAAAATGGTTTGGCCCTTAATGTGTGTGGTGTAAACCTTTTAGATAAGATTGGAGTGGATAAGACTAAGATTGAACCTAATTCCTTGTCTATTTGTGGGTTTGATAATATGGGAAAGCAACCTCTTGGTGTGATAACATTACTTGTGATAGTTGTAAAAGTTACCTTGAAAACTCCTATCCATGTCATGCCTTAAGATTTCTCATATAACCTTCTTTTGGGTAGGTCATGGATACATGAAATGAATGGATTCCCTTCAACCCTTCACCATTCAATGAAGTACATTTATAAAAATAAGGTCTACACAATCAAAGTTGACCTCCAATCCAAAATTTGCTTGCAAACTGAGAAAGACAAAGAGAGTCCTTTGAAAACATTAATATCAACCTCACAAGTAGAGCCTATGCAAGAGGAAGAAAAGGAGAAAAAAAAATCAAAAATCACAAAACTATTGGACAATGAGTAGGGTTCATTGGATTTTACACCTACATTCATGGGAGAATACAAGATTACACACAAACTAGGAAAAGAGAAAGAAGCTACCATAGTATCAACATAGGTTGGGTCATCAAAAGCATGTGAGTCCACAACTTTTAGAAAAGAAGAGGAAAACAATAATTATACATCGACATATGATGAATGTGATCATGAGAAACCACCAAATTCAAAAGAAATGGAAAAACTTTATGGAAGAGGTTATGAACTTTTGAAACAACTTGGCTATAATGGAAAAGGATGTGGTGCTAAAGAACAAGGTATATGTGTCCCTATAGATCCTAACACACAAGAAACAATTAGGGGTCTTGGTTATTGTCCTTCGAAAGAAACGAAAGCATCAAAGAAACCTTTGCTTAATATCAATGCCATCACACAAAGAACTCCTAGGAAAAATATCACTTCATCTTCACACACGTGTCTTAGTGATGATTTGGATTCATTAGATTTTACACCCTCCTTTAAGGGAGAGTACAAAATCTCATAATCTAAAGAGTCTTGTATATTTATGACAGCTTGTACTAAGCAAGAAATATCTTTGTCACAAAAGAAAGGAACATCTTCTACTATTGATCAAGATAGTACCTTGTTGAAGCTTCTCCAAGCTCGCTTGATTACTCTTTCTCCAAGAACATGAAAGAAATTCTACAACAAGAACTCATTTTGTGCATAGCATCAAGTGCATGGTCATTCAACTAATGAATGTAAGGCTTTGAGTAATAAAATTCAACATCTTAAGGATCATGGTGCCCTTGTGTTGATGCACCTATTTCCTCTAATTGATCGTGATCTTCATCCTATCATGTTGCTCATCACTATGTGGCATTAGTAACTTTATGTGTCTTGCTCATTTCCATTCATGGTGGTACAATTTTAGATGCAACCATATTTCTCTTGGCAGCAACATGATAGTTCTTGGTGGTTGTCTTCGTCTCTATGATTGGGGGGAAAGGATAACTATTTTTTGAAGGTATGCATTCTTTCCAAGGATCCCCTCTTCCTCCCTTTCTACTTAAAATACCAACATAGCAAGTATGTTGACATTTTAAGTTGGGGGCATATTTTCCCCCATTCATTGTTTGAATGTTCCCTTCCTAGTGATGACAACATACATCTCCTAGAAAGTGTGAACTTTTTATTCAAAGTGGTCTTCTTACTTCAGGTGATGAGTCTTCTTGGTGGTGACATTGGGTTTGATGTACTACAAGAGTGTAACCTTCCTTGGCATATGATATTCCTCTTGGTGGTGATGTTATGGTTTGCATTCCCTAAGATGTGAATCCTTTATTCCTCGACTTGTCCTCTCTTGGTGACATTGAGCACGATGTTCCCTAAAGTGAGACCTTTCATGAACTAAGCAAAACCCCTTTGACCATCTTATTGTATTTAAAACTTTTTCATAGACACCAAGCATAATACAACTTACTTGTCAGTGGAGCCTTTTTGTTTTTCGTGAGTGTCTAGTATAATGCAAATTGCTAGCCTTGTGGAACCTTTTTTTTTGTGGCACCTCATCAAAGTTATTAGGAGGTATAATTTTTGGTATGGTTGACCTATGGGAACCTATAGACCTGACATGACTTTCCCATCAGCCACCTTTTTGGGGCTCACCTAGTGGATACTGGATTTCACTAGCCCTCGTGAGTATATTTTATTTGCATAGTGGACAATGGGTTTCACTTGTGAACATTTTTTTATGGAAAACAACACAACCACGGCTAGTCCATCTTTTTGTTTTCTTCTTTTTTGCATTAATTTTGACATTGCATGATTGTGCATCTTGTGTTGCTACTACAAGCATGTGTCCCTTTATGCTTATGTTGGTTTTCCATGGGATCTTGATCCTAGGGGATTGATCATTCTCCTTGATATTTTTCATCCTATCCCATCAACACTTGTACAATTGAACCTCTCTTGATTTATTTGTCTACTTTAGTGTGAGTTTGAGTGTAGGGCTCATCTTCTCACTAAAGTGGGGCTAAATGTAGTGTCAAAAAATGTACAACTTTACATTTTCACACTATTTTTGCATCCCCTTAATTAATTGGAATTAATTAAGCCTCAAATTGATCCAATTATGCATTTAAAGCCTAATTAATTTTATTTTTTGAAAGGGGAACTTGTATTAAACAATTGCAAACATCAAGTTACACATCTTGGAAAATGTGTGTCCTAGGTTTAGGGCCTAGGACCCATTCTCCCAAGGGAAAATGGGTCCTCCTTAAGTTTAGGACCCCATTTTTTAATATGTTTTTGGTGGTATTTTAATGATTCAAATTCAAGTTACAATTGTTAGCTTTTGAATTTTAATTGTCAGGAAATTAGAAAATTACCTATAAATGCAAGGTCTTTTTATCATTTCAAATCCTAGAATTTTTATGACAGCATTCCTATAGAAAATATTATTGTCAAGAGCATTGAAGAGTGGATTTATCATTCATCTACAGCAACAATCAAGATCATATCATCTTGTCAAAGTTATTTTCTTCCATGCATGTTTTTGGAGCTAGCATTGTGATGTAGGTTTCATATTTCCAAGCATCAAATCAAGTGTCAAATCAAGCATCCAATCAATCCATTTCATGCAAGATCCAATCCTTGGAGTGATGTATTAGACTTTGGTCCTCCAAGGGCAGCCATTAAAGGGTTTGGTGAGTTGTAACAAGCTAGTGTTCATTAATCATTCCTTCCTTTCATTATTATTTCATTTTAAGGTTTAATTACCAAAACAAGGTTCGACCAAGGCAGACCCCTATTCACCAAGAACTAATAAATTTTCCTCTTTTTGTATGTGTAGGTTTACAATTGAAGAAGGATTGAAGATTGATCAAAAGTACAATTTTACAAAGTTTTCAAAGTTGTCATCAAAGTTGTCAAGACATGGAATCTTACTTGCAGATTTTATTTCTGAATTTTTGACAATGAGATCTAGAGAAATCGGGAGTGTAGATCTAGGAGCAGAGGACTATGAAATCAGATTTTTTGGACCCCTATGGCAAGAACCATTCGCCCTAGGGAGAATTTTTCCCAGGAGGAAAATCAGCAATAGCTTTTGGTAACAGGTGCATGGTGTCTTACTGTCGGAATTTTGTTGTTTTTGATTGTGTTATGCTTTAAATTGATGATTCAAGTTTCACATTGCATAGTTGAGTTCATTTAGTATTTTTAGTTTTTCTCCCAATTGCAAGCATATTTACCCCATCTTGTCATAAGAAAATTAGCAAAGATCTCCAATAGGGTTGACTCACCTAATGGTTGGAATTCAATCCTACCTTTGGGGATCTATGTTTCCAAATGAAACAAGAAATATACATGCATCATATATCAAATCATCTCATTTTGATAAAAACCTATTTTTCGGTGTTTCAGTCATCCCAACCATTTGTTCCTTTATATGCTCTAGTGGAAAGCCAAACTTGGCTTTATTAAATAATTCAATTGAAGAAATAATAAAGTTAGAGTCCAACCTCAATAATTTTTTCAAGGAAACTAGGGCAGTTATGGATGAAAGATATAATGTCCATAACAATAAGGTTAAAATTTTTGAATTTCAAGTATCCTATAGAAGATGCTTACAAATCATGGCTAGATCAGTACAATGAGTAGATAGAGTGGCATGGTTAGCATTGATTTCAACTTTTGTAATGGCCTCATCATCAGTTTTGCTTCCATTTAAAGTGTTTTTTGTCTTATCTAAAGCAATTTTACCTACATTTTGTTTGGTCACATGAACAAGTTGTCAAATGAAAATTTGACATCTATTCAAGGCTCTAAGAATTTTTATCCCTTGTTTTTATAAAAGGAAATTCAAGCCTCATTTTGGAATTTTGGAAGTGTAATTTTGGGATGGGATAGTTAGGTTTTAGCGAGTCTTAGCATATTAGAGAAAAAAATTATAATTTATTTTACCTATATATCAATATACAATCTAAATTGAGGCATATATGAGTGATATTCTTCAACACTCTTGTCTCCTTTTTGTACATAATATTTTATGAATCAATACAATCAAATATTTTGAAATTATCTATTACACATTTGTTGTGATAAATGATTTGTTGATGGATTCTATTCAAGGATTAGATTAATTTCTTTCAATCAAATGTTGAAATATTGTGATATAAGTAAGGATTTGTAAGATGTGTGTTGTTGAGAAATAGTGGGTCATACTATTATAAAGTAATAGTGTATCTGAACCCTTGGATTTGTGTTTAAATTGAACTATTATGAGAAAATTGCACAATTCTTGACTCTGTAATGGATAAGGAACCAGTCTAGTAATGCACTTTGTCCCAAACCAAAAAAGAAACTAAATCATGATATCGTAAGCTACTTGTGATTGGTAGTTAGTTCATTTTCTTACACCAAATTCTTGATGAGTTATGGGAATGTCTAAATGAAATAAGTGTATATGTGTTAAATTCCTAACATTATGTGTTAAAAAATGTTTGTTGAAACATCGTTTGTTCACAATTATATATCTCGAAGTGGTTTTTTGTGAAGGGAAACCCACCTTGGTTTTGTAGAGCCTAAAGTGAAGAAGGATGTTCAAATCCTTGTTTATTGGTCACTGACCTGATTTTCTTGATTATAAGAAGTAGCTTACCTTTAGAGAAAATTAGATAATCAATTGGAAAATAACCAACTGATTAGTGGTATTAGGGAAATTGTGTAAATTTGCAAAGTCTTACATATCTTATAAAGTCCAGTAGTTAGAATTAGGTAGAGTAGAGTAACTTGTCATCAAAATCACCTAGTGATCCAAATCTTGAAATATTTCAAGTGTCGATCAAACTTCTAGAAAGGTCTAATTAATCTATGTGTAAATCATATTCCCAATTTTGGGTGGCGACTCTATAATATCCAAGCCAGTAAATTAAAGTAGAATTATCTGATAAATATGGAAGAAAGGATATCCTCGTTCCATACTAATCCTAGAAGGAAATTATTTGGAGATCTTACAATTTAAAGGCAGACATGGAAAGCAAAAGAAAATAGTAAGTCTACTACTCCTAATGTTGATCCTTTCTCAAGTAATGAAAATATTTTTATGACTATGCCTATTAGGAGTAGTAGCAATGAAACATCTATGTTAAATGTGGAATTCTTGAGAGATGAAAAAAATTGGATATGTCCCAAATATAATGAATTCTTAGAAAAATTTAAGAGGGAAAGGGAACAAGTTCAAATAGAGTATGATCTTAGGGAGAATGTGTCTACTCAAATTAACTCCCACTATGTGGCTATAACTGCTACAACTTATGTTAGTCCTATAATTTTACTTACAAACTAGGGGAGAGTCCCATTCTCATACTTAGATGCTTTTGCTTCTAGTGTTACATAGTATATAGATGCAAATATTCATTTATCTTCCCAAAAGGCTTTTACCTCAGGAGTACAATTTCAAACTAAGGAAGAATTATTAAAGGAGGTAGATGACCTTAAAGTAGAATTCGACATAATGGAATTCGTGAGGATAAGGGATGATATAAGAAGGATAGATGCACTAAAAAATTATTATGCAATTAATAATCTTGTTCTTACAAGTGCTTTCCCTCAAAATTTTCCTACCAATAGTATTCCACAAAGTGTTCCCTCTACAAGTTATGTTCAACATAGCCCATTAGTAAACATGGATACTTCCTCCCCACAATAGACGATTATTCCAGTATCTTCTAATCCAATTTTAGTGCATGTAGTTCCAAATGATATGTTCAACCCTCCATTGAACCAAGTATCAAATCCACAACCCCATGCTCCTGCACATCCACATAATGTTGATCTTGGGGGAATGGGTCACCAACCAATGCAAAGTAAATTTATAAGGAGACATATGGGTGGACAAGGACCAAACCTATTAGGGGGAAAATGTATCAAAATGTGCAACAAAATGTTCAAGAAAATGTTGTTGCTAGCAATTTTCAAGGTAGAAGACCTTTGCAGCTTGATAGGTATAGGCAATTGGATTTTATTAATATACTTAGATATCTTAATGTTATTTCTAATTAGGCAATATCTTCTTTAATCATTTTTTGGAAACAATGCACTATCTAGTTAAGATCACCTTAAAATTTTCTTTAATTTGGTTGATGAATTTAAAATTAAACATGAAGATGTAGTGATAAATTTGTTTATGCAATCTTTGACCGATAAGCTAAAGATTGGTATAGAGGTCTTCCTTATAATGCAAGCATTTGATCTTGGGAATAATCCAAAAGAGTTTTTAGAGAAAAATATGGGGATATTAAACTAACCCTATATTTATTATCAATGATTTCACAAGTATAAGTAAAGGATTTAATGATTTTGTACCCGATTTTAATGTTATATTTACTTGGGTCATGAATAAAATTTCTCCATATTTGAGGCCTAATGAGTCTATGTGTTTAGTTTTGTACTACAATGCTTATGATGCTAAAATAGGCTATGATCTGATAGATAAGAACCCTCAGTCTCTAATAGATGTTTTCAATAGTGCTACACATATAGAAAGCAATCCAAAAGCATCAAGTAAAATACATAAGAAGGAAGATGTTAAAATCTTGTGAAATCCCAAAAGACATAAAAATAAGACATCTTCATCTGAAAACAAGTTGGAAAAAGTTATGAATGCTCTGAAAGACTTAAGTTACAAAGTTTCTAGAAATGCAAAAGGTCTACATCATGATAGGTACAACTATCAGAAGCAAGAAAGAATGCCTAAGTTGTTTCATTAGCCCTACAACATTACTTGGCATAATGGAAAACTTGTTCAACGTAATCAAAAGGATTCATCAAGAAAGGATACCTCAGACCCTTTGAGGAGACCTAATGCTAATTTCATAGAATAAAACCCATGGTGCATAACTTTCCAATTACCACATTCACTTGTGCAATGCATGGTTTCTCAATATTTTGAGGATTCTACTATCCCATGTGATGATTGCAATGATATAATAATAATAAAAATTAGGAAATCAATATGTTTTCAATGATATTATGTTTTTCAAGTGAGGAATATTCTTCTTCTAAATAGGATGGTACTGAATTAGATATTGATGACAAGAGACGACAAAAAGGAGGGTATCATCAAAAAAATATTTGTTGATGAGGAATAAGAAATTTCAAGGTACATAATATAGAATCTTTTAGCTCTAAGGTGAGATTGAGAAGACCATCAGATGAAGATATTATATCCTTGACATTTGATACTATAGCTTAGGTTAATACAATTATAACGTAAGAAGTAAAACAAATGTTATTGATCAAGGGAAACCAGGCAACATTTTTATAAGTGAAAATCAAAATAAGGACAAGGTTTTTCCTCATAACAAAAATGTTGAAATTAAAGGAAAGAAACATGAAATGTCATATAATAAAGTTGTCTCACCTTTATTAAAATTGAAATATCAAAGATTGAAAGCTGAGAAAGACAAGGTGAAAGATAAATCTACACAAAAGGAGATCACTACAAAGGAGAAATAAAATCTAAGTATTTGTGTTCCATCCAATGCTCTTGTTAGTAATTTGTCTAGTTATACATAGCATTTTATATGGTAGAAATATTGGCACAAAGGAAATTCATGGTGTTATTATTAGAAATGATGAGAATTGAAGAACATAAAGACAAGGCATTAGCTCTGACCAATAATGCTTCAATAATTTTTATAGCAAGAAATAAATTTATTGATCAATCTAAGAAAATTTAAAAACAAGTCAATAAGTTTAAAATAGATTATTCAAATACTAAAATACCAAAGGTTTATTTAGGAACAACCTTAAATAAGTGTCGTTCTCATATTGACCCATTTTATGTCACTTTTCTCATAAATGACAAATCGATAAAGAATTATATGATAGATTATGCAGCTTCCACTAATGTTATGCCCCCTTAAATTATGAATGAATTGGGATTACAATTTAATAGGGCATATGGAAAAAAATTCCATGGACTCAAGAGAGGTCCCAACCATTGGGATTATGAAAGATGTAGAGTTTGAATTGGTTGCATTCCTAGAGAAGAAATTTAGCATTAATATTATAGTTGTTGATATCTTGGACCTCAGTTTGGGATGTTGTTATCAAGAAAATGGTTTGTAGAAGTAGGTGGGAGCATGCAATTAAATTTTTCATATGTCATGATTCTTACAAATGGAAAAAGTGTGAAGCTAGACAAAGAAGATATATCTCACTTTAGTTGAGGATCTTGAGCCTATAGATCAGGTGTGTTTTTTTTACATTGGCATTGATAACTTTAGGATTGAATGTCCTAAATTAGATAAAGTAGAGACAAATCCATTGAAAGAAGAGATTCAAAGATCAAATGAGATCAATGATTTATGGTTGGTGTATTTTGATAGAGCATGTTCTAGAGAAATTTTAGGATCAAGTGTTACTCTTATATCACCTAAAAGTAAATTTTTCAAATACTCCTTTCATTTCATATTTGAATGCACTAACAATGTTGCAGAATATGAAGTTTTGTTGCTTGGACTAAACATGGCTATGAGACATGGTATCAAGGCACTTAGAGTCTTTGGAGATTCTGAGATAGTGGTTTCTCAAGTTAGAGGTAAGTATGCATTAAAATATAAAAGATTAAAACAGTATAAATATGTTGTGTGGGATATTTTAGAATTATTTGATGCATTTTCTACAAATTGGATAGAGAGAACCAAGAATATAATGGCAGATGTTTAGCATTTTTTTCCATAAGAATAGATGATATTACACTAGTTGGGATTTCCAAAGTGGAAATAAAAACTAGACCATTTATTCTTGATAATGTAAGCAACTGGTAAGTGTAATGATGACCAAGACTTGCTAAAATTTATATATTGTATTGATTAATACCACAACCAAGAAATTGATTCCCAAAGCTTTGTAGAGGTTTGGGATGGAAAAGAAACAATGTTTGGGAATGAGGTAATTCAACTAAAGACTAATAAAATTCCCAAGGGGTTAGTTTCCTTTAAAATATCCTTTAATGGTACAAATAAACATATTGAAAATCACCTTTTGTACATGAAAAGGATTTAGAAGAGATAAATTTGGGCACTAAGTCTTCCCTTAAAAAGGTATGCATTGGAAAAAAACTAAATTTAGCAATAAGAACCATGCTTATTTCCTTGCTCATAAATTATAAGCATGTGTTTGCATGTTATTATGATGATCTGAAGGTATAGAGAGAGGATTTATTTTAGCATGAGATTCCTCTAAAACCAAATGCTAAGCCTTTCAAAAAAAAGTAGAGACCTATCAATCCCACACTGGCACCAAAACTGAAAAAATAACTTGTGAAACTCAGGGATGGGAGAATTATCAATCCAATCAAACATTCTACTTGGGTTTCAAACTTGGTTCTAATGAGAAAGAAGAATAGAGATATTAGATTATGTGTAGACTTCAAAAACCTAAATGTGTCTTTATTAAATGATAATTACCCTTTGCCTAATATGGAGGCCATGTTGCAAAAGGTGGTTGGTTGTGAACTATTATCAATGATGGATGGATTCTTAAGATACAATGAGGTGAAGGAAAAAGAATCTAAGCAGTACAAGACTGACTTCACAACACCCTAGGGTACTTATTTTTATATCATAATGCCTTTTGGGCTAACAAATGTAGGTGCAACATTTCAAATAGCAATGGATGTAGATTTTTATGACCTTATTGATATTATCATGTCACCATATCAAGATGATCTCACTGCTTTCTCCAAAAAAGTTGAAGATCATAGCATGCACCTTGAAAATATTTTTATTAGAGTCATAGAATATGGCATATCTTTGAACCCAAATAAATGTATGTTTGGGGTGACAAAAGACAATTTTCTAGGTCATGTTGTCTCTAAATATGGAATCAAAATTGATCCAAAAAGAGTTACAGCTATAGATAAGATTCAACAACCTAAACTACAAAAGGAGTCCAACCATTGTTTGGAAAATTCAACTTTGTGAGAAGGATTGTTATAAAATTTGCAAAGAAAACCGAACTAATTTCAAAGATGTTGAAGAAAGGAGAATCAATTTCTTGGGGTAAGGAATCCATCGAAGCATTTCAAAATATAAAATATGCTATCAAGAAAGATCATGTGCTTAAGTCCCCAAATTTTTCAAAAGCTTTTTTATTATTTTCCTTTGCTTCTTTCCACACCGTCGTTTTTTTGTTACAAAAGAATAAAGAAGGATATGAGCAACCTATTGAATTCTTCAATAAATATCTTCAAGTAGCTGAGCTTAAGTATGACATCACAGAGAAATGGGATTATGCATTAAATTCAAGGATATAAAGAGCTTCAAGCCTTATTTGGTTGGAGCTAAAGTCATTGCATATGTCCCTCATGCTACAATCAAGGAAATTTTTACACAAAAAGAAGTAACAGGAAGAAGATGCAAGTGGATTAACAAATTTTAGTAGTTTAATATTGACTTGCAACTCACAAAGTTAGTTAGGGGTCAGGGACTAGCTAAAATTATGGTTGAATCTAATCTACAAGTTGTTCAAGTGAACAATTTGGAAGAAGAGATACATATGGAGGAACATAAGTTGCACACTTCTCTATGGTATAAAGGCAATGTCTATTATTTACAGAATATGACATGTCCTAAGGGAATTAGTGATAATAAAAAAGGACTCTAAAATTGCATGCCATTAAGTATGTTATTTTGTAGAATGATTTATATTGGAAAATATGGGATCCCGTTAAGATGTGTTAATGAAGATAGCCATTTAGGATCTTAAATGACATGCATAATGGAAGTTGTGGAGGCCACTTCATGGCTAAAACAAAAACCCACAATATCCTCAATTCAGGGTACTGGTGGCCAACCCTCTTTGCAAACACACAAAAAATGGTAAGGAAATATGAGGCATGACAAAAAAAATCGGTGGGTTAAAGTATTTTGGTGTTTTTCCATTGAGGGTTATCACTGTGGAAACCCCTTTTCAACAATGGGGTGTCGATTTATAGGTGAAAATTCAAAAATGTGGTGGATTCAAATAGATTTTAGCTCCCGTGGACTATTTTACAAATTGGGTGGAAGCAATCCCAACTAGAAAGAAAACAAGCAAGGTGGTCATGAATTTTATCATGGAAAATATTGTCATAAGATCTTTTGTTCCTACCAAACTAATAACAAAGATTTGGTGTTCCTACCAAACTAATAACAAACAAGGAAATGTGCTTCAGATATGATGACAAGTATGATAATATATTAGTTTTATGAGTATTTGTTTGTATTATGAGTTATTAAAAAACCTCATCTAAGTAAAGAAGTGGTAATAGGAGGTAGAAAAACCCTCCTATAATATAGGATATGAAAAATCCTATAAATATGTAATATCATTTTGAATAGAGAAGAGAGATTATAATATTATTTTTGTGCAATATTTGTAACTATTGCATAGTATTTTGAAAATATAATAAGAACACCTTCTAAATATGAAAAATAACACTCAACTAAATAGTTTTTTATTTGTGATTCTCCCATCATCTTTCCAAATTGTTCAATTGTACCTCCATATGCAACAACCTTTATCCTTTTTTGAATAAACTCCTCAAATTCCATGGCATGCTTAACATGAGGGTATTTTTCCTTTATTTTTCATCTTATTACTATTTTCTCTTTTTAACAAAGATTTATTGTTCATAAACTTTACCAACAATTTTTCTATGGTGTCAACTTTTAACTACAATTTATTGTCCCTACCATATTTCTAAGTACAAATATTACACCTACATTCTATGAAAGGTTCACCTTTGTTTTCATTATCCATTGATTCAATGAAAGAGTATTTTGACACCCAGTCAGTCTAAAAATTCTTTGGCATATCCCACTCACTCCCCATATTTTCTTTTCTTTTCTTTTCTTTTCTTTTCTTTTCCCTTTATATGAAGGATCTATATTATTGTCATCACTTTTTTAGATGGGATTTTTAATACTATCATTCTCATTACCCTAGGAATCTTGTGGAGCATTATATTTGGATTTGTCATGCAACTCATTACAATATTCATTTGAGATATTTCCTTGTTTGATAATAGATGATACAAATATTGATGTTGAAGGTCAGTCTGATGGACCATAAACATTTCCAAAATATGAGATTATGTCTATATATTTTGACGAGCCTTGTTTATTATTTTGAATAAATTGGATCTTACTTGACATCTCTCACAAATTTGAAATTATAAAAGAATATCCTTTTGTTTAAAGGCCATGGAATTGTTAAAGACTAAACACTAATAGAAAAAATCAAAAAAGGAATCATAGAAAATAGATACTTGGTGCCTAGATTTCAAGCACTACTCAATATCATATATAACAATTGTCTTAGCCATTTTGTATGAATATGATGCAGGAGCATCCAGCGGTGTAGGGAAATCTTGCATCACCCAAAAAAAATAAGTTTTCCTTAATTTCTTTAGTTGTTTTGAGTTCCATGATGGCACTTAAGGGGTGTAAGACAGTCAGAAGTCAGAAAAGGAAAAAAATGGTCACTTACTATTTTTAGTAAGTCGGCCTAAACGGGCTCATATGGACTTGAAAATTTACCCCAAGGAGCAGAATTAAAAAAAAAATTGGTCGTGAAAGAATCGTCTCAATACCCTACATGGTTTGGGAGATATTAAAGTTTTTGTCTTGAGAAATTTCTCCAATGCAGCTTCAAATTCAGATATGAAAACCTTAGAGGCCCCAAAACAGCTCAAAAAGTTGACGATCTGACCTTTCGTGGGTTGACATTGTAGATATCTTCGATAATTTTCCAACGATATGTTATAATAGCCAATTGGACAACCGGATTAATAGTTATGGCCCTATGAAGTTGCCCCTCTAAAAAGTGAATTTCATTAAAATTTCTTCCTAGGCCAAAAATCAAATGGCAGGACTTTTGGCACCAAAACAAAAGGGAAAGTTGAACTTTCTAGAAAATTATAGGGTGGTTATTGGGTAAAATAAAAGGGTTAAGTGAGGGTTGTAGAAGGTGGCTCCAATAGTGCAAAATGTGGCTCTGAATAATACATTTTGTTTTTAGATTTGATTTTGGTGTAATGAATCAAGCCCATTAGGCTGTAGCATGTAAGTTTTGAATCTATAATTTCATTTTCTGGAAAATAATTGAAAGTGAGTTTTTTTTTTCTCACATCTTCTGTGTTGGTATCTATTGTGGTGATTTATGTGTGTTTCGAGCGGTGTGGCCCTCATCAAGTGGTATCAGAGCAGTAGTTCTTGAGTCTATAATAGAGCGTCAAACGTGAGGCAGTTGTAGCAGGACTTGTGAGTGTGGGTTGAGTTTAAGATGCCTCCAAGATTTTCCCAGCATGGAAAAGGTAGAGGCTGAGGTGGTGGAGGAAGATATCCACCTAGAGATGAAATCAATGCCCTTAGAAGGTAATTAGAAACCTTGCAGCAAGAGGTTCGAAGAAGAGATGTGCATCAAGAAAGAGATGATAGTGAAGATGAAACGAAAGAGGAAATGGAAGAGGAAGAGCAAGATCCAAGGGATCCTGGAGAAAGAAGATTTCTACGAGCGATCTCAAGCATTTGGAAGAGACCTAAAATGGAGGTTTCAACTTTCAGTGGAAGTTTGAATCCTGAAGAATTGATCAATTGGATCAATGACATAGAGGATTTTTTTGAGTTTGAGGAGATTGAAGATCCTCATAGAGTGAGGTTTGTAAAGACAAAATTTCAAAGTCACGCCAGTATATGGTGGAAAGAGGTTCAGTTAGAAAGAGGAAGATAAGGGAAAGATAAAATTTCTAGATGGGACAAAATGGTGTCAAAATTGAAGAAACAATTTATTCCAGTCGATTATGAATTGGAACTTCTCAAGAAGATGTAGAGCTTGAGGCAAGGAACAAGGAAAGTGAAAGAATACACAAAGTAATTTCACAAGCTCCTAATTTGAAAAAGACATTCTAAGGTGAATAAAGAGAAATTTTCTCATTAGATTAATGGGTTGAAGCCAAGCATACAAGAATAATTAGCATTGGTAAGAATGACCACCATTGAGGATGCTTATCAATTTTCTCTAAAGGTTGAAGAATGATTGAAAAAAGAGGTTTGAGAACAAACAACGAGG